>QNQO01002523.1:0-109338 GCA_003290165.1 Berberis thunbergii | reverse complement strand
GACATTGTCCTAGCAAATTTTCTAAGATTAATTGTAACTTAGTTGACACTGTATTCAGACATTTATAGTGCTCAGTCTTTGTATCCGCCTCTGGGCGTTCACAATATGTAGGGAGGAGCAGCTATGGGATGCCAGACCTTTATTACTTGAAAAAATAATGTACACATGTCGGGGGTACATGACGACTTTACCCGAAAGAAAAATAAACAAATGGACATATATCCTAAAAACTAGAAAAATACCTAACTCAAATCGACCTAAATCGAAACAGATATTTAGAGAACTTAGCAAACAACCCCAGATACATATTGAGCACCTTGATCAACATCACCATAAGCAGCTTGAGAAGCTTGATGTCTTCTACAGCTGACGCTAAAAATTGCAAATTGCAAAGTGCACAATTAAAGAGCATTCTTTGCAATCCAATTCCTTCGAAAACAGTACAGCAATTTAATCCGTAGTCTAGGCACGCTGTCCTCACCATTCAGTTGCAAAAATTCACTCAAGGTGCTTGTTTTATCTTTCCAATAATCAATAGAGTTTTTTTTAATTCTTTATTTATTTCTTAAATGATTGCGAATCACATAAGCTTTTTAAGAACTAAAACTCAATATTGACTAAGGAAAGGAAAACAAACAATTTAAAGCAAACTAACTGTTTTAGAGAAATTCAGTCATGGCCTTGAAGTGAATTTGGGTTGCACTCGCGGATCATTGAGCTAAGTGTTGAGGCGTTACATAGATCACTGAAGAGTAAACCTTCCAGAGGGGCGGATCTCCGCACCGACGGAATGTCGGGGGAATGTTCCTGCTTGCCATGGCCTTTATGATTCGCTAGGCAGAAGAGTTTATTTCTCCTATAATGCTTGAAAATGATGTCTCTACCATCTTTTGGCCCTGCACTGGTTCAGGCTCCTATCCATGATGTAGCCGAATTTGGGAACACTCTATCTGTTTCAATGCTTTTGTCATGTCTGATGTGGAATAGCCGTCTGAGACTCTTTCCTCTTTCGTGAGGAAGAGGTATCGCATTAATCGGTCCATTTTCAACACGAGTAGCTACAGTGAAAGAGAAGCGCAAGTCTGCCAGGCCTGTTGAGGCAGAGACATACGTTTCCGTATTGGAGAAAGATTACATGCGGTTGGCAATAGTCATGGACAGGTGAAACTTAGTGGCATGCAGATCGAGGCTCTGAATGACCATGTTGTGCGGGTTGCAATGCCATCTTCCGCTGGTGCTTATTCGGGTGGGACCATTGTTGTAGGACGCTCCAGTGAAGATTCGCCCAAGGTGGTAGAATCTGATTGCCCTGCTGTTGATTCGCATAAAGGTGACCGCGATACCAGCCAAGTCTTTTGTAATCCGCATTGTTCACCGTCTCGTTCTAGGCCACAACCAAAAGTGTTGGAGGGTCTTTTGGTTAATTCGCTCCCTCCTCTTCCTCAATATTCTATTGAGCCGCCTCGCAATTAAGGACCGACTGTTAATGACAAAAGGAAGGCCACTGAGGAGAGTTTAAGGTCGGTGATGGCCGCGAAGGGCGGCACTTGCGTAATCCATGATTCGGGGAAGCTTCATCCTGGTGCACAAGTAAACATGTTCGTACTTGACTGGGTAAAGATGAGATCACATGGCTAGCACCAAGAGGTGGACATATAGTATGTTTCGATGAAGAAAATAAGCAAGTGTTACATCTGGTTGATGGATCATGCTCTTAAACCCGAAGAGGATACGTTGGAAGGATGTATGGATAAGGGTTTGAAGTACCTTATGCTGGGTATGACTCACATGAGCCAGCAAGCCGTTGCTGGAACAAAAGTCGAAGGTGCTCATGAGATAATATATACCTTAGAGGGTTTCTTGGAGGACTTCGAGCGTAATCTAATAGAGGTAGTGTCCAAAAGAGACAGACTCGAGCAAGAGTTTAGGCCGGATCCGTCGAGAAATCAAGGTTGCACAGGATGTTGCAACTTAAGGTGTGTTATGAGTTGCAATCTTTTGCTGAAGACAACGCTTCGAAGGAAGCTTGATTAGGCTACTGAAAAGCAGAAATTGTAATTTGATGTGGATTTCTACACTCGTGAAGCATGGAAAGGCTGAGGACCAGCTCGAATTGGGGTGGGCACTGAGCTTATTTTTGTGAAGAGATGTCTGGCCACCGAGCAGTCTCGAGTCAACACGCTGACTTGCAAGTTGGAGCTGCTGAGAGAAAACTTCTTGATGCAAATGTGAAAGGATGAAAAGCTTATTCAGGAGCAAGGCAAGTGTGAGTTCCGCTAGGTTGTACATGGTCAGCTGGAGCTGCTGGCATTGATGAAGGAGAAGCAACAAGAGTGGGATCTTGGCCGGTATAAGAAGTTGTCATATGTTGATTTGTCTGTTGCCTTTGCATCGTCGAAGAAGAAGACAATGTGGGCCCTTATACACAGGCCGCGGCGCATGTGGACACTATCCCTACTTCATATTCCACAAGGCTTAGCTTTTTTGTTTCTCTACCTTCTTCTGATAGGGAGTAACCTTGGTGTGATTGTACCCCTATTCGTTTTGATTGTTAATGAAAACAATTTTATTAGTATTATGCTTGTTGTCTCTATTTTATGTTTTTCCTTTTGCCTTGTCGGCATGCATTGGCTGGTCGAGTCAATAGGACGCTTGACTGGTTTGCTTGCAATATAGAACTTGACCTCGGTGTATTGTGAATGACTTGGGATCATTGTTGCGTAGCCATGTTCAATAGTGGACATGTCGCGAACAGTTTAGCTGGGGGTTGCCCGCGCTGTGTCTTGTTCCCAAGGTAAGCTGCTTGAGGCTTATAATATTTGTTTGACTGGTTAGCCATGTTGATGTTAAGAAGCAAGTTGCAATGGCTGAGCGCATATGTCATAGCGTTCTTTCCGAGTCAGGCACTGTAAGCTTGGGCTGGCATTCTAAATAGCTTTTATCTGTGCACTAGTCATATGAATTTTGGTATCGGTGCAAATGGCCTTCGGGAATATTAAAGTGTCAGTTAGTTTGAGCATGAAGACGTTGATTCAACTATATTCATGTTTGGTGACCAGGCCGAAGAGCAGGTGGTCTTGCGGCAAGCTGTCAAGATTAGTGCAAGATAGCCTAGGCCTCCACCTTTCGAATCATTATGACCATGTAAACTGAGCTACGGATTTGGGGAGTAAGAGTTTGGATAACAGGCTGAAGAAGAGGTGGTCCAGTGGCTAGCCAACAAAATCAGTTCAGGATTTACTAGGATTCCCAACCTTCCGAATGGTTTATGAACCTAGTAAAGTGGGCTACAGATTCAGGGAATAAAGGTTTGGCGACTAAGCTAAAATAGCAATGGTCTTATGGCAGGCCGTCGGAATTAGTTCAAGACTGACTAGGCTCCCACTTTTGGAACCATCAACACCCCCCCCCCCCGCGCGGGTGGGGGCTACGAATTCAAAAAAAGTTTGGCGACCAGGCTGAAAAGCAGTGGTCACGTTGAAAACCATAAAAATTGGTTCAAGACTGACTAGGCTCCCACATCCAAATTATCTACACGTAAGTGCACCTAACTATAAATTTGGAGGGTTTGGCTGCTACCATGAAAGTAGTGGTCCCGTGGTGAATCGTCAGAATCAGGTCATGGCTAATTGGGTTCAACACCTTCTGGACTATCTACACTTGCAGCTTGGGCTACAAGTCTAGGTTTGGTGATTTGGCGGCCAACACTGAAAAGCAGTAATCCCGTGGCGAGCCATCGGAATAAGTTTGGGATTAACTAAAGCTCCCACTTTCTAGACTATCTACACCCTCGGCGGTGGGGGCTACAATTCCAGGTTTTGATTAGAAGCTTCCATTGCTATTCGTTACCAGCCAGGCTTACCTGATTAGGTTTTGGTGAGCATTGACAGCGTAGGGGCAATGATCCCTTGCGAGTCGTTGTAACCAGGTGTGACAACACTGATTAAATTCTTACTTCCTAAACCGTCGATGCTCGTGCTTGCCAACTTTATTCGTAGTGGGCTCTGGGACAACTGGTATGAGGCCCCCACTCTTTACCGATCATGGCGAGTTAAGTCTGAATCTTAGAAAAGGAAAGCCGTCGGAGTTAAGGCTTTTGTTTTGTTTGAAACGAAGGGGATTTTTTAGACACTTGCCTCCTTTGTAGATTCGAAGAAGTCCCATTTTTAGACTAGGTCCTTTTCCAAACGATCTGCTCCAGTCAGTGAGGGGCTTGTGCCTGATCGGCCTGCTAGGGTGGAGGCCAAAGTGTCCGGCTGGGAGATGGACCACATGCGATTAGCAGGAGTTGAAGATGCATCAAATATTAGTATTGTGCTGGTAGAAGCTCTGAGCATGAAGCAGATGTTGGTTGCTGTGGCGGCTTCTACTGGTGTTGGTCCGTCCAGGACCGTTTTGCTAGAGGACCGTGATGAGGATTTCCTTAGGTTCTAGAGTCCATCTATCCCACTGGTGAGTTGTCTAATAGTGGTCGTGGTGACACAAGCCAAGTTTCTCAGAGTCTGCATTGTTCCCCATATCGTTCCATGCAGCATCTCAGGGTGATGGAGGGTTTGTCAGAAAACTCTCTTCCATCTCTTACTCCGACTTTCGCTAAGCCAACTCGCAATAAAAGGTCGGTTGTTGGTGACAAATGAAAGGCTGTAAAATAGGGTTTGGGAGAAGTGGCGACTACGACGGGTGGTGCTGGTGCAATTCCTCATCCGGGAAAGCTCCAACCAGATGCACGGATAAGTATTTTTGCCCCTAACATAGTGAAGATTTGCAATCAGACCTGACACATTGAGGTAGATGTCGATTATGCTTCGAGGAGGCATATAAACAGGCGTCAAAGCTGGCTGATGGATCACGCTCCAAAACACGAGGAGGATACGCTAGAAGGGCATATGGATAAGTGTTTAAAATACCTTATGCTGGGAATGTCTCACTTGAGCGTGGTGGCCGTCAATGGAAAAGAAGTAAAGGCGGCTAATGAGAGAGTGTATACAATGGAACGTGTCTTATCGAACATACAGAGGTTGTACTCTGATGAGCTTTTTGAAATTGAGCTGCTGATGAGATGAGGCTGGAACAGTTAGCCGTTGTGGCTGAGTCTCAGAGGGTTTGTTTGGACGGCTTTGAGTTTTATTTAGCAGAGGTGGTGTCTGCGAGTGACAAATTCAAGCATGAATTGGATCTCACTACCCGTGATTTGGAGGTTGTGGTAGGAAGTTTGTTGCTAAGGTGCGTTTGAAATTGGTCTCTCGCTCAGGAGAATGTCTTGATTGGGTTGTTCATAGACAGCAGTTGGAATCTGATGTGGAGTTCAGTGTTTTGGAGTCAAGGAAGGCCGAGGACTAGCTTAAATTGGAGCAACATGTGCTCAATGTTGTAAAGAGTAGTCTGACTATGGAGCAATTTCAAGTCGATTCGCTGACAGACAAGCTAGAGTTGTTGGAGCGTGAACTTGCTAAAGCGAAGGCGCACGAGGAAGAGCTCTTCGAGGAACAAGAAGAGTGTGAATTTCGTTGGGCTGTACATAGTAAATTGGAGTTCTTGGCGCTGATGAAGGAGGAACATCTGGAATGGCACCTTGATCACTATAAAATATGTCATATACTGACATATCAAAGGTTTTTGCATCATCAGATAAAGAGGGTGGTCCAGATCATGATGCTCAGATTAGCGCGTATGGACACAACTCCTAGTTCCACCTCCATTAAGTTTAGCTCTTTTATTTCTATGCCCTTTCCTATTGAAGAATAGACATTGTATACTTGGACCTTTGTCGTTTCAACTGTTATTGAAAACATATTTATTTTGAGTATGTTCTGTACCTGTTTTATGCTCCATTTCCCTATTGCGCACTTTCCATTTCGCCTTGTCGTTTCACTTTGGCATAGGTTGGTCAGCTCAATAGGAAATCAAGTGGTTTGTCTGCTGTCGAGAGTTTGACCATTTGTGTTGCGAGTGATTCAGAGTCACTGTTGCTTAGTTACATCCAATAATGGGCGTTTCGCGGATGGTTTAGAAGCAGGCTATGCTGCACTGCTGTAGCCCATCCTTAAGGAAAGCCACTAGGGGCGTGTTTCACCTACCTGACTGGTTGTCATTGTCAGCTGACATGATTGAACTGTGATAATCGATCCCATGCATTGTCTTTAAGCTAGAGCATTTGTCCCAAGTCAGGTTTGGCAAACTCGGACTGGCATTCTATGTAGCACTCATTCGTGTCTTCGGGACAATTTATAGGTCAGCATGAGTGGCCTTTGCCTTTGTTGGTAATAGAATGTCAGCCCGTGTGAGCGTGAAGACGATGCTTGAGCAATGATTTATCTGTGCCACCAGTGTTTCGAAAGAGAGCGATGATCATGTGGCGAGCCATCTAGGGCTCCCACCTCCAGAATTGTCTATGTCCAAGCAGAGAGGACTATAGGTTCAGGGAAGGAGGATTCGGCTATCATGGTATGTTGAAGAGCGATCATCTTGTGGCAAGTTGTCGACATCAATTCTGGACTTACTAGGCTCCGACCCTTCAAACCATCTACACCCGCGTGTAGCGGGCTACAAGTTTGAGATGAGGGGATTCGGCGACCATGGTTTGTTAAAGAGCAGTGGTCCCGTGGCAAGCCGTCAGAATCAGTTTGGGATCGACTAGGCTCCCACCTTCCAAATCTTCTACACTTATGCTTATCGAGCTACAAATTTGGGAGTTTTCGGCAGCCATGGTCTGTAGAAGAGCAATGGTCTCGTGGCAAGCCGTCAAAATCAGTTCGGGGCCGACTAGGCTACAAACTGCCAAACCATCTACACTCACGCAGTGGGGCTACAAGTTTGGGAGTTTTCGACGACCATGGTATGTGCAAAAGCAATGTTCCCATGGAAAGCCGTCGGAATCAGTTCGACACTAACTTGGCTCCCACCTTCCAAACCATCTACACCTGCACAGTGGGAGTTATAAGCCTGGGGTTCGTAATTCGGCGACCACAGTCAGTAAAAGAACAATAGCCCCATGGTAAACCGTCGACATCATTCGAAAACGACTAGGCTCCCACCTTCCAAACCATCTACACTGTTGCAGTGGGGGCTACAAGTTTGGGCTTTGATTAGAAGTTGTTGTTGCTAGTCATCACCAGCTAGGCTTACCTGATCGGGTTCAGCGACCGTTGTCTGCGAAGGGGGCATTATTCCTTGGTGAGTCTTCATCACCAGGCGTGATAACGCTGATTAGACTCCCACATCCTAAACCAGAGACATCCGTAATGGGTGGACTAGGTGTCTGTTGAACAGGAAGTCGTCGTCATCAGCCAAAATTGACTAAGCTTGCCTAGCTAGGTGGGGGTTCCGCCAACTGCAGGCGTGTGAGCCTATATCCGCGAGTTGAGTGCGTTTTGCGAACAAGTTTTGAAAATACATTAGTACCTTTAATCAAATCGTGATATGCAGGTGTGATCCATGTGTCAAAAATGATTAGGGTTTCTTGCACGAAATGCGCTACGTGTACAGCGTAGATCGCATGGTGACAAACGTACGGTGTAGATTGGATGAACATGGTCTTGTGCAGTTTCTTTGGGAACCGTCGTCTCCTCATTTCCCATACAGTATTCAATGCTGATGGTTAATGCTAAAGTGCCCGTTTGGTGAACCATTATGTTTATATAATAGAGTTTCTTCATCATTGTAGGCATTATCTTCTGTAGATCGTATCTCCTGTAATGTTTTTACTTGAAGAACATGTTTTGGGTTTTCCTGGCTGAAGAGAAATCTCCATCGTTGGAGTCTTCGAATGTTCTAACAAAGCGCCGATGAGTCATGATGAGAATCGTTGTTTCGCATGGTCACCTGCTCTGGGTGAGTACCTAATTTGTTCGCTGAGATATCGTAATTTCTACCCATGTTGCGGAGAAGAAGTATGGACTCCCTCCCAAGGGATAAGTCTGTCGTTTATGAGCTGGTGTCGTGTCAATGCTTTTGGAGCACTTAATCTTAGAGATAATACCAGCAGCCAACTCTGGAGCGATCGCCCCCATCACTTCTCAATTAACCCCACTATCTCACCTTGCACTGGAATTCGAGATCTTGGGATCTAGTGGAGTTGGACATGGTCATCTGGATTGGGCCATTGACTTTTGAATGTCCCTATTATCCCTTCAGAGGGAGGGTGCACTCGATCTATTTCAACCTGATATTTATCCCAACCAGATCGAGCGTGTGAGTTAGGCATAGCTCGCCAGAGCTTTTCGCAGGGCCTCCAATTGCCGATTTTATGCCACCTTATACCATATTTGAGGGTTGCATCCGCAGAGGCCTTTGATTGGATGTGTTATTTCATCCTGCTTTTGCACATGCCAGTCCTTCTTCCTACTGTTGCTCGCAGATAACGTTCATTGGAGAGTTCGCGGAGCCTACTTTGGGTACCTTAGTTATCCTTCGGAGTCGGACTATTTAAGCGAATCTTTACTTTATGTCGCATCGGATTAAAATGCTCGTACTATTTAGTCTTTTGTATCTACCTCAGGGCATCCGTTGTTATATCTTTCCAATAATCAATAAAGTGATTGCAAATCACATAAGCTTCTAAGAACTAAAACTCTACATTTACTATGGAAAGGAAAATAAACAACAGAAATAGAATAACTGTTGGCGGAGAGAAGTCGATCCGACCCAAAAGTGAATTTTCTTGTCCCATGCTGGATCGTTGATACTTTCATTGAACTGCCAAGCTTCAATGATTTCTCTAAGGTTACTGGAGAGTAAACCTTGCGTGGGAGTTAATTTTTGCGTCGACGGAATGACTGGGGGGTTGTACTCTAGTCTGCATTGACCTCTCCATTCGACTGGGTTGAAGAGTGAATTATTCCTGTATCGTTTGAACCTCCCTAGTTTCTGAAATGAGCCACCACTGTTGGGATCTAGTGCGAGTGGAGTGAAGCGTCCACAGTCACTGGGTGTGGCTCTGATGAAGGAAGAGCAACAAGAGTTGGATCTTGGCCGGTATAAGAAGTTGTCATATGTTGATTTGTTTGTTACCTTTGCATTGTTGAAAGAGGAATACAATGTGAGCCCTTATACACAGGTCGTGGCGCGTGTGGACACTATCCCAACTCCATCTTCCACTAGGCTTAGCTATTTTGTTTCTCTACCTTCTCCTGATAGGGAGTAACCTTGGAGCTATTTTGTTTTGACTATTAATGAAAACAGTTTTATTAGTATTGTGCTTGTTGTCTCTATTTTAAGTTTTTCTTTTTGCCTTGTCGTCATGCTTTCGCTGGTTGAGTCAATAGGACGCTTGACTGGACTGCCTGCGATATAAAGCTTGATCGCTGTGTATTGTGAACGACTCGGGGTTATTGTTGGGTAGCCATGTCCGATAGTGGGCATGTCGTGAACAATACAGTTGGGGGTTGCCCACGTTGTGTCTTGTTCCCAAGGTAAGCTGTTTGAGGCTTATTGTGTTTGTTTGACCGGTTGGCCGTAGTTGATGCTAAGAGCAAGTTGCAATGGCTGAGCGCATGTGTTAGAGTGTTGTTGCCTAGTCAAGCACCGTAAGCTCGGGCTGGCATCATAAATAGCTCTTATGTGGGCACTTTCCATATGACTTTTGTATCGGCGCAAATGGCCTTCGAGAATATGAAAATGTCAGTCTGTTTGAGCGTGAGACGTTGATTCAGCTAGATTCTTGTTTCTTGACTAGGCTGAAAAGCAGTGGAGTGCAAGACAATCTAGGCTCCTACCTTTCAAATGGTATATGACCAAGTAAACTGGGCTATGGATTTGGGTAGTAAAAGTTTGGATACCAGGCTAAAGAGAAGTGGTCCCTGTGGCTAGCCGTCAAAATCAGTTCAGGGCTGTCTAGGATTCAGGGCGTAAAGGTTTGATGACTAGGTGAAAAGCAGTGGTCCTATGGCAGGCCGTCGAAATTAGTTCAAGACTGATTAGGCTCCCACCTTTCGAACCATCTACACCCTCCCCGCGCGGTGGGGGCTACGAATTCAAGAAAGGTTTGGCGACCAGGTTGAAAAGCAGTGGTCCCATTACAAGCCATAACAATCAGTTCAGGACTGACTAGGCTCTCACCATCCTAATTATCTACACTTTAGTGCACCAGGCTACAAATTTGTGAGAGTTTGGCAGCAACGATGAAAAGCAGTGGTCCCATGAAGAATCGTCATAATGAAGTCGTGGCTAACTAAGTTCCCACCTTCTAAACTATCTACATCCTCGAAGCACGGGCTACAATTCTAGGTTTGGTGATTTGGCGACCACGCTGAAAAGCAGTGATCCCGTGGCGTGCTATCAGAATAAATTCGGGACTGACTAAGCTCCTACCTTCTAGACTATCTACACCCTAGCGATGGGGGTTACAAGTCCAAGTTTTGATCAAAAACTTTCATTGCTATTTGTTACCAGCTAAGCTAACCTGATTAGGTTTGGCGATCATTGACTGCATAGGTGCAATGAACCCTGGCGAGTCGTTGTCACCAGGCATGACAACATTGATTAGATTCTCATTTCTAAACTGTCGATGCTCGTGCTACCAACTTTATTCGTAGTGGGCTATGGGACAACTGGTGTGAGGCCCCCACTCATTAGCGATAAAGGCGAGTTAAGTCCGAAGGTAGGGACTCTTCTAGAAATAGGAAAGCCACCGGAGTTAAGGCTCATGTTTTGTCTGACACGAAGGGGATTTTTGATACACTTTCCTCCTTTGTAGATTCGAATAAGTCTTATTTTAGGACTGGGTAATCTTCCAAAAGATCTGCTCCAGTCAGTGAGGGGCGTGAGTCTGATCGGCCTGCCAAGGTGGAGGCCAAAGTGTCCAGCTGGGAGAGGGACCACATGCGATTAGCAAAAGTTGAAGATGCATAAAATCTTAGTGCTGAGCAGGTAGAAGCTCTAAGCTAGAAGCGATGTTGGCTGCCGTGGCAGCTTCTACTGGTGTTGATCCGTCCGGGACCGTTTTGCTAGAGGATCGTGATGAGGATTTTCCTTAGGTTCTGGAGTCCAATCGCCCACTGGTGGGTTGTCTGATAGTGGTCGTGATGCCACAAGCCAAGTTTCTCATAGTCTGCATTGTCCCCCATATCGTTCCACGTCGCATCTCAGGTTGATGGAGGGTTCGTCGGACAACTCTCTTCCACCTCTTCCTCCTACTTTCGCTAAGCCATCTCGCAATAAAGGGTCGATTCTTGGTGACAAATGAAAGGCTCCAAAGTAGGGTCTGGGAGCAGTGGTGACTACGAAGGGTGATACTGGCGCAATTCCTCATCCGAAAAAGCTCCACCGAGATGCGCGGATGGGTCCATTTTCCCCGACGTAGTGAAGATGAGCAATCAGACCCGACACCAGGAGGTTGATGTGGATTATGCTGCGAGGAAGCATATAGGCAAGCGTCATTGCTGGCTGATGGATCACGCTCCAAAACACGAGGAGGATACGCTAGAAGGGCATATTGATAAAGGTTTAAAATACCTTATGCTAGGAATGTCTCACTTGAGCCTGGTGGCCATCAATGAAACAAAAGTAAAGGTGGCTTGTGAGAGGGTGTATACCATGGAGCGTGTCTTCTCGAACATGCAGAGATTGTGCTCTGACGCGCTTTTTGAAATTGAGATGCTGATGAGATGAGGCTGGAACAGTCAGCCGTTGTGGCTGAGTCTCAAAGGGTTTGTCTGGAAGCCTTTGAGTCTGATTTAGCAGAGATGGTGTCTGCGAGGGAAAATTCAAGCATGAGTTGGATCTGACTCCCCACGACATCCAGGTTGAGGCAGAAAGATGTGGCTACGACGGGTTCTGAATTGTTGTCTCTCGCTCAGCAGAATGTCTTGGAAAAAGTTGATTGGGCTGTCCAGAGACAACACTTGGAGTCCGATAGGGAGTTTAGTGTTTTGGAGTCAAGGAAGGCCGAGAACTAGCTTTAATTGAAGCAACATGAGATCAATGTTGTAAAGAATAGTCTGACTATGGAGCAATTTCAAGTCGATGTGCTGACTGACAAACTGGAGTTGTTGGATCGTGAACTTGCTAAAGCGAAAGCGCGTGAGGAAGAGCTTTTCTTGGAACAGGACAAGTGTAAATTTCGTTGGGTTGTATATAGTAAATTGGAGCTTCTGGAGCTGATGAAGGAAGAACATCTTGAATGGCACCTTGATCACTATAAAAAGATGTCAAATATTGACATACACTACACCAAAAATCCCCATTAGCAACGGTTCTAAACTGTGGGGGTAACCCATTGTCACGGCTAAGAGCCGTGTGCTACAGAGGCGTCGCGAAATTCCTTTTAACGACTATAAACCATTGCTAAAATTTTAGCAACGGTTTTATGCTTGAGGAGGTGTGGTGATTTTCAGAATTTAGCCACGGTTTTAAACCGTTGCAAGAACAATAGCAACAATTTTTAGCCGTGACCACAGTAGCCCCTGTTTTAAGCCGTGATAAGGTATGGATAATAGCAACGGTTTTAAACCGTGGCTAACAAAGTAGCAACGGTTTTAAGCCGTGGCTAACCTTGGCCACGGTTATAAGCCGTGGCTAAAAAGTGAGAAATAAGCCATGGCAAACGTCATAGCAACGGTTTTTAGCCGTGTTAAGTCATGGCCACGGTTTTAAGCCGTGGCAACTGATGAAAAAATACCACGATTTGCAGCCGTGGCAAGATGCGACCACGGTTGTAAGTCGTTGGCAGTTAAAACAAAATTAAAAAAAAAAATTCTGGTTTGTTGCGACGGTTTGAAACCGTTGCAAATTAATATAATCGAAAAAACATTTATATATATTTTTTGCTGCTGCATCAAATCACAGCCGTGGCACCTGCAAAATCAATCCTTTCTAAGGTTTGTGTCATGCCTCTGACACGAATAAGATTCCACAAACTATATGCTAGATAAATACAAAATCAACCGTAAAAAGGAACTTGTCAAGTTTTGACGCCAAATAAAAACATGTAAAAAAATAGCACTAATGTACAATAACAGGATTGACCTGAACAAATGGAACCTTGTTATATCATGTTTCGCTCGCATCTAAAACAAAAAAATTTCTCTATGTTTTTTCGAACAATACAAATCCACCTAGTCATAATGTAAGAAAATACATTGATGCAAATTGATTTCTCTCATACCTTTTCTACTGCACTTCAAGCTGAAAATATCAAACCCATCACTGCAAATGTCTTAGCAGAGCTATAGCTCCTTCTTCCCATTTGCTTGGCTTCATGAACAAATTGTTTTTTTGTAGTCATTTTTTCTTGCATCAGAGGACTATCCAATGCCCCAAGAAGCATACCCATGAAAGCCCTCCTCAGCAACTGATCTCTTATTCCTCTGGAACTTCAGTTGGGTAACTTGATTCTTAGGCTTGCCATACACAATACCCTTAGGAACAGGCCCATTTCTTTCAGTAGTTGCTTGTTCAATATACTGAAAATGATGAGAATGCAACACCTGGTAGTTGCTTGCAGATTCGCCATGAAACACACATTTCTATGGATGATTAGGACGTTTGTTTAGTGAAAATTGTACCAAATTCATGGGCAAATAAGTATGACAATGTAGCAGTTAACATACCACGGTGCTGAAAAGGACAACTATAATGGTATTGGTGATCATAAGGGCACTTTTCTCTGATGTTGATGAACCTGATACCGTATACTGCAGAGGAAGAGTGGACAGTTTAGAGATTCTCGGCAAGCTGATGAGCTTAAACTCATGGAGTTATATGAAGAATACCTGATTATACGATAGAGCTAATATAACTGCACCTCTCATTAGGCCAGCCCACCAACTTATGAATTGAAATTTGAAGACATCAAAAGAGTTACAACTCTCGATGACTAGAAGTATAATGTGATAAAATATTCAAGAATATCACCTGCTGACGATAAGTGACTTTTTCACTGTTTCTGTTGCGAAAGCAATTTGCTATATTTGCAATAGGAAACACAAATGCAACCCTTCCAACCATAACCAAAGTAAAAACTGTTGTACTCAAAGCAAATGAAGTCCGTAGACTGGATGCAAGAAAAGTTAACCAGTCAGAAGAAGCAAATAGCTTGAATGGATCAAACAATGCCTTGCTCCAAAAGAATAAGTATCACCAGTTGGCTGTAGGTCTTGTAAAATTTGATAAGAATGTTAAGAACTAAAGCACGAAGCGAAGATAAGCACTTCTTTGGAACTTATTAAACACTTAACTTTGTGTGTGTTTTATCTGTTTGAGCAATGCATGACTGGGATGAACTTCTATAGTTACTTTGACATAGTATTTCGATATCAACATAGATTAGATGTACTAAGAATTAAAAAAAAAAAAAAAAGGGTTATCAACCATGTCAGAAACAGGTTTCAAGACAGCATGTATCAGTAGTCTGGATTGACCATGCAGCAATCACTTGCAGAGAGCAATATTCTCTAACAATTTAGATTATTCTTGGCTTGTTTTTGCAAACAAACACTCGCTTTCTAGTTGGAAACAAAATTTTCGGGTGTTTTACCTTGTGTGGCTCTGCTTCCATTTGTTGATGTCCAAAGCATCCAAACCATCATACAAAAATATAAAGGTCGCTGCAATAAATGATATTGTTGCAAAGGCGTGCCTGGAATCATCAAGACAGAAGAACATCAGCAATCTCAGTTTTTCACTCTCTCATTTTCTTCAATGTTCAGTTGTGTGTGCTACAGCATGTTATCAGATACTATGTAATAGTAGTACCCAACATTCCTTCTTAGTGCTCAATGTCGAGAAAATTATTCGTGGGCTTTACATTCATCATCGAGATTCCATGTTAACACATACCTTTCTCAAAGTTATCAATGTGACATTACAATACAAAATTTTACAAATAAAATAATTTATACGAAAACAATACTTCAAGAAATATATTCTTACTTGGTCGTTATCCGTGAACTTTCAGTAATATTGTGCCATGTATAGTGTGACATGACAATGCCACAAAAGAAAATTGTCAAAATCCCACTTAAAGATAAGAGCTGCAGTGAATAGAAAAGGGCGTTGATTAATACCATAGAACATTCATTATAAGCACAGAATGCAATGGCACTAAAATGCAAATTAAGATTGGGTAAAAATAATACTGAACTACAAAGGATCTTTAACATTAAGAAAATTCATAATTCAAACATCAAAATTACAATTATTATGTACCTCAGTTACTAAGTATGACAAGTATGCCATAAGCATCATAATTGCAATTTCACGATCTGTGGAATGTCTGAAAAGAGAAAATCCATGTCGGGTAAAAGAAAGTACCGTCCAACAATTTTTTTTTTGTTTTTGGCTTATGCTCAAGTCTCATAATGCTTTTACTCCCAAGTGAAATAGCGCGCGAGTCACTTGATTTGAACAAGTAATTATCCATATATGTTTGCACTACATGTGTTTCATATTACATTTCATCCTGACATGCTTGGTTTTTACCAATGTCTCTGTTTTTACATTTTCTTTACAATGATATTTTTTTTTGTAATTTTCTCATAACCATATAGGAAAACCTCTATAGGAAAAATGTTAACAAAGACAGATAAATCATAATGGTGTAAAACTAACATTATATCTTGGAAGCAGCGGCAAGCACACTTAATCTCACCTTCAAAAGTGCAATGTCTTTATGATATAAGCACTAATAAGCCCCACCTAAAATTTATACAAATAGGTAAAGGGGAGAGAGTAACAATTAGGAAGAAAACAATATAACTCATGATTTAACGATGAACTTCTCAAGCCACTGAGTCAAGCATGAATTCAATTTAACATTCCATTGGCGAATGAATTTCCCAAGCAAGCAAAATACCAGGACAAAAAAAAACTTGGAGGCACATAATGAAAACACCTAAGACGGAACGACAAAACTTACTGCTATACCAAGTACAGTACTTGTGAGGAAGAGATAAAGGAAGGTCCCGAATAATTTTAAATTCGTGAGAGCAGTGATATTGCTGAGATCCAGTGATTGGACTGAATTGAAAAGCACAATAGAAGTAGCATCACTCACTACTCCCTCCCCGAATACAAGACTGTAAAGTAAGGGTGTTTGATTTTGACTGAGAACCTTCAAAAAGATCATATATTGATATATGTCAACCATCTTGAAATCAAATGTGAAAATTGATTAAGTTTATCTTGTAAGAGCACCTGTAATGTGCAAACCGTGTCTGTAGCTGAAAATATTTCTCCAGTAGCTGAAGATACACAATGCTCAAACATTAATCACTGGCAAAAACTATTTGATATGTGATAGTCGAATACAACATAATTAGTAGTCACCTAGATAATCCTGAATTGTCAATGATGGTATGCCTAGTTTCGGGAACACAAAAGATGAACCTACAGAATTTCCAAGGAAACCACAAAGTACATTAGATTGTGTTGGCCAAAATCATACACTTCAACAACAAAGGTTCCAAAAGAATTTCAGATTTGGGCTGAAATAAGAATTGGTATAAAAGTGAAAATATGCTTGTGATGACAGAAGCGTACCTAGAGAGATGATACAGAAGGATATTAGTGTTATGACCACTCTAAATCCGAAAATGGTTGAAAAGTTGCTGAAGAATTGCTTTTTCTTGACCTGGAAACTAAAGATGCAGTAGGATAACGCTGAGTAAACATCCAAGAAATTGGGTAATAACTACAAGCAGGAATTGATTACAAATGAGAAAATCCTGTGTATGGACTCAAGTTATACAACAAAAATCCGTAGGATGTACTCAAACACTCAGCTAACAAATTGGTACAGCTCAAAAAAATCAGTTACATAAATATCCCCTTTTTAAGTCATTTTAGCTAACATTTTAAATTCTATCAAATTACAGGGTGATTTAGACTGTTTACTGCTTCCTACTCGAATCACATATGGTGAAACCTCTCGAATTTCATTGCACTGATATGAAACTTTAGGAATTCATAAACTTCTGCTTCACCATTCTAGAATGTTAGTATTTTTTTATTTCCAGCCCATCACATATCAAGTTATACAAGGTTTTCTACTCAAATGTAAAACATGATACTAGATATGATGTCGCATTTATAGTTGATTGTTACGCAGATGAAAATTAGGAAAATGCATAATACTACACAGAGAAATGTGCATACCCTAGAGCAAAAGAATAATTAGCTTTTATCAGGATTCCACAAACCAAACACCAATATTGGATTAGCATAAAACTAGTCCAAGAAGATGTTCGTCTTAACTTCAATAATTCATCCTTACCAGAACCTTGCAGCACTTGGACTTTCATTCTTGTTCTCTCTTGCAAAAGAGGCTTCACAATCTGTCATGGTTCACATGTTATACCAACAGAATGCCATGCGAAACTTGGATGTATATGATTGGCAACAAAATATTTGTTACTTTAAAACTTGTCCAGAGCAACTGGATGTTCTAAAAGTGCCCAGAAACTCAAACAATGATACTAGGAAACTAAATTTCAAGAATAGCATTGCTAACCTTCCAACATGATGAAAATATGTATGTGACGTTTACAATGTAGTATGTATCAGTTTTTTCTAGATAGTTCAGGTCATCAACAGTAGATATGGCAGTCAACAACTGCATTAGCACAGAGACAAGCTATTAAACACAAATTCAAATAGACAATTTGTAAAAGGAAGAAGATGATATCATCAAATATCAAAATAGATCACGACATTATAACATACCTAACATATGATCAAAATCCAAATATAAAAGAGCAAACCTGGACTAAGACAGTAAGAATGTCCATGCCAAATTTAAAGCACCAAATGCAGTCAGCTCCCAGCAACCCAAGTATTGATAAAAAGTCTCAATCCCACCTTAGTGACATCTACAAGCCATAACAGGGAATATCCAACAGAACATTTAGCTATATAGAACAGAACTATGAAGGTGAAGGACTATTTACTAGCAAGATTTTGATCAAATACTATTTACAAAAGAAAATCTAAGTAATAGCATGTTTGCATCCACAATAAACAACATCCTTTCAATTAAAATGAACCACAATCAATACGTAAGCAAATCATACATCACTCCTTAAAAAAGCTATAGCATTCTTCTGGGTTAAAACAAGATTTCCAGCAAACCAATCGTATGTCCAGTTTATGAAGTGAACTGTTAAACCCAGCCTGAGAGTCTTTTACCAAATATATCTAAGACTCATTTACCAAATATACCTAATCCCCAAACCCAGCCAAGCATATAAGAAATCTGAACAATTACATCAAAACACAGTCCTAAAAGTGACAACTCCAAAGCCACAAATTTCATAGAAACCAAGCTCTACTTGTTCTTCAAGACAACCAAAAAGATCACAGCTTTAGCATCAGGAATTCATGAATACCTCAAATTTCATACAGGGAACTTCCAGTGAGTAATCAAAATATCTAATAATACTTATCCACAAATAACTTCTTTTATAGAAATAAGGATTTCTGGCAAATCTAACTTATACCATTTCATAGAATCATTAGTTCCAAAATACCGATCTGAACTTTCCAAACTAATCAATCAATCACAATTCTCCAAAAAAAAACAAACATTTCAAAGAGAGACTATTTCAAACACTAAACATCAACCAATTCAAAGTGATCAAACTCCAAACCTACCAAACTAAACAGCACCAATGCAAGCTCTGTTTCGCAGCAGCGTGCAGAAAAACTCGAAAGCCTCCCAACAGACCTCAACCACAGCTCAAAACCGGTGTGCTAACCGCTCACGCTGAAACCCGCTGTGGCCAGAAACAGCACGTACAACAGACACGCTGAATCGCACTCTGTCTGCAATGCAGAGCATACTGAAACTGCAGTGCACCCTGCCTGGGACGCGCTCTGTGCTGCAGTGTTTCCTTGGAGACAATTGACTGCCATACCTGACAGTTAGATGAAATAAATACATAAATTATTAAAACTGCAAATGCAAACTTCACAAAAAGCAGTCAAGCAATGAGAGTCTTAAATATGTATATTGATCATAAACAAACATGAAAAAGTAAATATAGTAAGAAAATTCACCATTAGACTCTTGGTTTTTGGGTGTTTTTGTGTAGAAAATAGAACTTCTATATAAAGAAAGACATCATAATCAATATAAAAAGCAATAGACAAAAATATGAGAACAAAGCAAACTGTAGTATATGCACCATAGCAATCAAAGATGAACTAAGGTCATACCAATTGTTGCGAATGAGAATTCAAATAGAAGAAACAATGTTTCAAATGGGATGAGGCAAGCAATAGTCATTTTGTAGTTAAGACTATAGATACTTGCACTTAAGTTTCAACTAGTTACCTTAAAATGAACAATCACGTGCCCGTAGTGTATTTTACCACAAGAAGGAATGGATTTTCCTTGCAATAGATAATCTTCAGGACATAGTCTTAGCGCTGCTGCAATGTGAATCATCGCCATCAGATAAGGTGCAACAAATCCCCAGGATAGATAGAAGTGAACTGTAAATAATTCCAGAACAAATGTTTGCTTTCTCAAGTAATTCCAGTATCTACAAAGAACAAATGAAAAAGTAGTTAAGGACATGAAAATAAATGGAAGGTAATTGTGCCCCAAGGAAGGCTGACATACAACACTACATATTGACACATAACACTATACCTGGAGAAACTAAGATCACTTGCAAGGGGGTTAGGAATCACCAACGTCCAAATCATCAAGTTCCACATGATTTTTACACCATACGAAGAAATCACCAACGTCCAAATCCCCCATCATATCTCCTTTTGGATCACTCTTGTAAAGTTTCACCCCAGTCTTGAATTTGAAGCATAAGGAAAGTCTGATCTCTGTTGCAGGGTTCAATGATCCATGACAAGCGCAAGAGAATTGATGGATAGGATCTACAACCTCTATTGCTATCGCAATGAAATTCTTTTCCCAATCACAAACTTTGTAAGTCCTTGACACTGAAGGAACATGATTGCTTGGAGAAGGAAACCTCGCAACACCTCGAGAAGATGATGGTAATGGAGATGGTGGTAATGGAGATGGAGGTAATGGAGATGGTGGTAATGGAGATGGAGGTAATTGATTTTCTGGTTGCCTTGTCGATTGTGCACGGGATGACGGTGTATCTTCAGTTCTTTGTATCCGTCCTTTTGTTCCCTCACTTGTTGATGGTCTCACATAAATTCCACTTTCAAGTCTCTCTCGTATCCATCTAACATTTTCTTCCAATCTATCATATTTTTCGCTAAATTTTTTTACTTCCAATGTTTTTTCCAAAAGCAATGAGCGAGCGGGAAGTGAGCATCATACTTCCTTTTAGAGACGGTGGTTCCAACACAACGAGTACATCCCACTACACCAAAAACCCCCATTAGCAACGGTTCTATACCGTGGGCGTAAGCCATTGCCACGGCTAAGAGCCGTGGACTACAGGGGCGTCGCGAAATCTTTTGTAACGGCTATAAACCGTTGCTAAAATTTTAGCAACGGTTTTATATTCAGGACGGTTGATGCTTTAGCCACGGTTATAAACCGTTGGCAAGTTTAGCAACGGCTTAAAACCGTGGCCAGACTTGCCACGGCTTAAAACCGTTGCTAAACTTTTAGCCACGGTTTTAAGCCGTGAATAGTATTTTTTTTTTTTTTTTTTTTTTTTTTTTTTTTTTGCTATCAAATGACTTTTGATTACCTTCATAAAATAGAGAAAATTTGAAGAGGATGAACACATGTTTTCTGTACCAAAAAGAACATAAATTTGAAGAAGAACCCATAACTTGGTATTGAATCCTAATTGACATAAAAAAAAAATTTCAGTTTCAAACTAATTATTACGGGCTTGACTTGCACTAAAGAGAATGCTGCCTGTTAAGAAACGTTAAGAAAAGCAATTTAAGGAATGGTCTGCCTTTCAAAGTGACCTCCATTGCTTCTATACTGCACCCATAAAACATAACTCCAAAACATAGGAGCCCGACATAGATGATGTTCAGTTAACAAAGGCTAAGCACCTTGCCAGTTCTTGACTAATAGATCAGATACACTACTGACTATTGCATAGTTGAATTAGCCAACGCATACATTGTTTGCAATCAAGGACTTCCAGCTAAAATTTGAGCACTGACCAATCTCACAACATCATCTGAGATGATCTTGTACATTGCCTCTGTTGGATGAACAGAATCCCAGAACATGTACTTTGATGGCTCCTTACATGTGCTCTGCCCTTTACATGTTGCTCCCATTTCAATCGTCCCTGTTCCACAGCATCCCTTCTTCGTCTCCAGAAGTCCTGATGATTTAGCTTGTCTTATTTCTCCAGACATTCTTACATATTTCAAGGAAAAACAAAGAAGGATGAAAGTAGATTACCGTATCTTGAGGGTACTTGATTGCTTTTTCAAATATCGTGTATATGTCTTCACATCCAATTGACATTCTTAGGGATGTCCTTAACCTTACCAATGTGCTCTTAATCTTTGCGTTCAATAGGGATGCTGCAGCATTAAAGCTATGGACACATTCTGTGCTGCCCATTAGTGTCTTAACAAGTGGCATACAACCTATTGGAGGGACCCCAACAACCACCAATCTTGTTGCTCCCATTCTATGCAACTCCTGAGATAATCATTACATGATTTACTTACATGAACTAGAATGCAGTTAACTAAAACTTTTCCACAAAGATGGGTGCCAAGAATACCGAAGTGTTACCTTGATGTCTTGAGTCATGCAGACTGTTAAGTAAGTGGTGAACTGGTCAACAGTGAACTGCTTGGGGCGAGTAGGATCCAGGAAGTAATTCTGGATGAAATCATTTGTGCCTGTACTTAACACGAAGACCGCATTTTTAACAATCTCAGCCGACTTCTCCTTTCCAACCAGCCTTTTCAATTGGACCTTATAATGCATAAAGTACTCTAATTGCCTGGCAAGAGGCAACACATTCTGCCAAATCAAACTGAAAGTTATTAGCCCTTGGTGTTGCATTATCACATAACTTTTTAACAAATGTAAATGTTTAGTACAACCACCAATGTTTGGGATTCAAGTGGTTGCCTAGCTAGTAGATCGTAGCCTATTGTTAAAGAAACTGTCCAAAGAAAAGGTTTGATACTAACCGTGATCTTTGCAGTGAAGTTGTCATAACCAGAAGCAGCAGATGCAAAACTAACACCAGTCAATAGCTCTTCCTTCTTCAGCGTTGGGTCCAGGAAGGCTGGAATGCTCATTTTCAATCCCAACGATTCCGCTACACAAACAAATCAAAGAATAAAGAACACCCAAAGAGAAACCATTCAGTTTGAATGACATAAAGCGATATAGAGGAGCAAACCAGTGAAGTCTGTGGGGAGTCTATTATTCTGAACCAAATTAATTTTGAAAACTTGTGTTTTGGCATAGATTGGCCATGCAGATGGAGCTTGAATTCAACAGACGTGAAAAGGATGAGACCCTCCATACTTTGAATCCAGACTAGGATACCTCATAAAATTATGTGACAACATGGCACAGATACTGAGTTCTAAGAGTGCAGAATGGCAAGCATCAAAAGCACATCCAAAGCTCCCATGGAGTACACCCTCAAGTACATTGTACAATTTACATATGAATATACAATTTATTATGTAACTAAGAATGCAGAATGCAAGGTACCAAGGCATTTCAGCCAGTCCTACTGTTGAGCAAATATTACAATCCTAAACATTAAAGAAATTTTGATTTCAAGGATGGAAAGTACCAAGCAACAACTAAATGAAATAAATAAATAAAGCTCACGTTGATCAACTCTTTGCTTGTTGATCTTTGACCCGATCTCTTCTATCATGATCATCAGCTCCATCCACCTCTCTGTCATGGTCCTCAGGTCATGGTCCCGTTCCAGGTCATGGTCACAGTTGCGACTCCAATCATGATCACGTCTCCTAGTCACTTCTTGCTCATTATGACCCCGTTCATGTTTCCTAGTCCCTTCTTGCTCATTATGATCCCGATTGTGTTTCCTACTCCCATCTAGCTCCTTGTGATCCCTATCTTGGTTTTGATCTTGATCCCGATCAAGCAAATTACCTCTACTTTGATCATAACACTCTCTATCATGATCATGAACCTTGTCTCTATTCCTATCTCTATCTCTGTCTCTTTCAAAATCCATGCCTCTGTTACCTTCACGACGGGGATTCCCACGAGTGAAATTCGACCTCCCAGCTCTTCTTCTTAATTCATTCACTTTTAACACTCTCCCGCCAATAGTCTAATTATCCAAAAGAAACTTCACAACATCACATTTTTGAAACAAAAGCATAAAACCCAAAATCCAAAACCAGCTCCTACATCTATTGCAACTATATATAAACTTTCAAATTTACGAATTCATGAAAAGAAAAACATACCCTTCCATTCATATCATTGATAGCATCAATCGCAGACCTCGGGTTCATAAAAGTGGGTTCATCCTTTCAGACATGCTCCCCTAGGAATTTAGGATGCTTCCGCAGAGTAATAATATTCAGATGACTTAAAAAAATCAAAATCTTACAAACCTCAAATACCTGAAGAAAGCTTGATGAGTAGCATTATCGGATATGTAACACCACAAAATCTACAAATAAAACAAAGCTGAACCAAGGATATCAATTGACAGTTCATTGGCTGTAAATCTTATAATCACAAAATCCGCTGCGAATGCCATGGGTTTGCTTCAATATGTACATTAGAAAAATCTAAATTTATCTAAAGTTCTTCCCAGGGAAAAGGCTCTCTTGAGCAGCTTGTTTTTTTAGTTTGGTCCCCCACTTTGGGGACCACCAAATCACATGAAAGAGAAAAGGTTTACTAGTATTCAGTGTTCAATATCTTCAAGAATCGAGAACCCTTAACAGCTTAGCACAAAATGGGATAAATTTTTGTCATTGTTAGTTGAAGATTCAGGAAACTGGAAGGGCATTAAGGAGGAGAAATATTGAATCCCAAATGACAGCCTTGATGAACTGTAACTATAATTATCCTATCAAAGAGAATACTAGGAACAACATAGATACATAAATATAGAGTTAAGTTGGTGAGTACCATCTGCATCATCCTCAACACTGGCGTCTTCGATATCCTCGGCAAAAGATAGGCGTGGGTTCCCCTTAACTTTCCTCTTTTTGCGTTTTTGTAATTGGAGTTCCTCTTCCCTAGTGAACAAAATAAAATTTTATCAAAAATACTTGGAAAATAAAATTATCTAAACATAAAGAAATAAATGTATGAAGTGAACTCTCACTCCTGCTGTAAGTTCTGAAGTTTCTCTTTCTCCTCCTCTTCGATTTTGTTTCGAATGTTGACCCTCTATCAAACAAATTCAATCAAATTAAAAACAAAGCCATGATCCAATAACAGACTAGAAAAAAAAAATCCAAACTTTTGCTCACCTTTTCTACATATTGTTCTCTGGTGAAGTTAGGTCAACATGGAGAAGAAAAAAAAACTCAGTATTCAATGACAACACACCGAGGGATGGGAAGCTTCTCCTTTGAAACGAGAGTGAAACGGACTTTAGACCGAAAAACCTGGTTGTTGCCTGCTAAACATGAACCAGAAGATTTCAAAAATCATCAAACTGACAGAAAAAATCATCAAATGGAAACTGACAGAAACCAGGCTGAGTGCACCTCGTTCCTGTGCGCATTGTGATCCTCGCAGCTGAATCGCCTACACCGCCCCTGCAGGCCAAACATGGCTCAACTCAGCTTCACGTCAGAGGGGGTTCTCATTATACTCCCATCATTCCCACGGAGTGTCAATCTGGCCATTAAGGATGTCAACATCTGCTTGGGAGACAAACTGAACTCATGTTCTACTGGCAAGCACATTATAAACATCAAAGAGCCCCAGTTAGACAGCTTGGAGTTCAATAGCAAAAATGTTTTTAAGCGAAGTACCTGCACTAAACATCAACCCTCTTTATTGTTTCTGATAAGTCCACATCCAGCTAGAGAATTACAAAGACATGCATCGCCAAGAAAAAAAAAGTCAGATAAGTAAATAAGCTAGACTAGCAACGCCAAGAAAAAAAAAGTAACAATACTAAAATGAAAAACAAACAGGCTTGTGAAAAATTCAAACCATACCAAATGTCGACATTGACATGACCATGGGATCATCAAACTCCAACTATAATAAGCAAATAAATGAAAATTAGGGACAACTGGTTCCCCATTTTGTAATCAACTTTAAACAACTTTAAGTTTCCTAAAAAAAAAAAGTGAAAACCTGTCCTTAAATGTGAAAATTGAATCGTTCATACCCTTAGAATCAACAGAAAATAGATTTAAACATGTCATACCCTTGGCCATTCTCCAAGACTTTCAGCGACAATTTTTGCAGCTTGCATTCCAAAGGCTGTATGCCGAGCGATATTCAGGCACACCATTTAATGATTGTCGAAAGAAACATTTTATTTTACGAATTACAAAGTGCCCAGAACATCATTTGTCACAAATTCACAGTGGATGCATCTGAAAGAACCAATTTAACTAATCAACTATCAGGCACACCATTTAAATTAACTACTCCCATATGATTAAGAACTTTCTTGCTTTTCATTTTTTTCCCTCTCCAAAAATTAAACCCCTAAATAAAAATGATATTTAACTAGGGTTAATAAGTGTAATTTTGGTAGAAGCCAAGGATGCTTCTAGAACTTTGTTTAACTCAAGGGAAGTTCAATGGCTCATGTGCCTTTGACTCTAACCACAGGCAGTAACCTCATGTGCCTTAGACCTTTCTACATCTGCAGTAGAACGTCTCAAAGGGTCATAAAATTCCTCCTTCCCGTGATCTACAACATCAATCTAGAAGAAACAATATCATTAAACTTTTTGTTTATCAGAAATCTTTAAATAACAAGCCAAAAATTTTATTAACATATCAGTATATTTTCATAGGATTTTACATACGTTTAATGTTTAGGAATTCATCTTTGGAATTAACTATGAAAACAATGTTACCCTTACCCAGTTCAAAGCTCACTTGAATAATTTGATAAACACACAAGAATAATTTGACACTGCTAGAACTTACCTCCTCTTCATCAGAGCTATCATCAGGATCAGAATCATCAATTGATTCTTCTTTCTTCTTGGGAGCTGCCATAGAACCATTCCTTGCTGCAGCCACAGGTAACTTTTTGCTGGAACTTTGGCTTTGGGTTCCTAAGAATAAGCCAACACATCATAAGATCAAATTTCCAAAATGATAATTGGCATCGAAAGAGCAAAAGGAAAATTACTACAAGGATCCAGCACTGAAGTAAGTCTTGTAACACACATTCACATAAAATAGGTTTTAAAATGCAGACGAAATTTACTCTGACATGGTCCACAAGAGTATCAATGATTATGCTCAACATCCAAAGAAAAGGGAATAAAGGCATGGGGTAGGTATTAGATTCAATGCTTTTGAAGGTATGTCAATACTATTTGGAAATCCAAGGAAGTTGTTAAATTAAAACGGTATGACAAATGCTCATGTACTAAATTAAAGTAAGAAACTAACAAATTTGCAGATATAAAATGGATATAGCAATTATATCAAATCAATCAAGTATCAACAGTGATTAACTAGAGTATCCGCACTAACATCATCAGAATTAGAATCATCGCTATCTAACAAATAGAATAAAGTCACATTAGAGAATAATGGTACGTGCAAAAACTATATTAAGTATAGCCAAGCACTCACGTCGTCAGATTCATCGTAACTATCCGAATCTGAAGAATCAGAACTGCTAGTATTCGCCTTTCCCTTTACAAGTTTCTTAGATACTGGTTGTTGTTTCTTAACAACAGGCTCCTACAACACACACAAGAAACAACTCCCATAGAAAACACTCTAATTTTCATTTGTAAATCTACACTAAAACATCCTAAATAATGAAGAAAAAAAAATTTAAAAACACTTTTTTTTCTATGATTGTTAGATCAAGAATGAGTAAGTACTCACATCATAATCAGAATCTGAAGAATCTGAACTGCTGGTTTCAGGCTTTCCTTTAACAGAAGCGTTCTTAGAAACTAAAACAGATTTTTTATTTGAAGGAACAACAGGCTCCTACACCGAATTAACAAAACCCCATATAGAAAAAGGTATGATTTAATTTTTTTCAAAAAATCTTCAGACTAATAAAACAAGCCGCCATTAACAATGTTTTAACAAAAAACACTTACATCATCAGAAGAAGAATTAGTCCGGACCGAACATCGATCGATTTTGAAGATTCTAATCAAACCTTTCTTTGAAGATTTTGCAAACCAAACCAAACCTTTCTTTGAAGATTTTGCAGAAACAGGGGTGGCTGCAACGACCTACACAAGAACATCGATCGATTGAATCAGAAACATGAACATCGATCGATTGAATCAGAAATACAAGAGAAGGGGGTAGAAGTGTTACCTAAGACTTCTTGCTAGATTTGCTACGAAGAAAAGGGAAGACAATCGAAACGAAAATAGAGAAAGAGAGCAGCAAGGCGAAAACCCTAGTTTTCCCCAATTTTTTTCGCCAAATCTCCTCTCATCTCCACTGTTTTTCCCCCAATTGCTTTCGCCAAAGCGGAGCCACCATGTCTGTTTTTCCCCAAAAATTTTCGCCAAAGCGCGAAATTATTTTCGCCAAAATTGCGAAAATGCTCCCTCCAATTTCAAAGCGCGAAATTATTTACTTTAGATACGGTTTTAAACCGTGGGCGGATATAGCCACGGTTATAAACCGTTGCAAATTTTTGTGTATTATTTTTAGCTACGGTTTTAAACCGTTGGTAGATATAATCACGGTTTTCAGCCGTGGCAATTAAACCAACGGTTTAGAACCGTGGCCATTTCTCCACACTTCCACGTGCAACACACGTGCATTATAGCAACGGTTTTAAGCCGTTGGGAACTATAGCCACGGCTAAAAACCGTGGCAAACATTCCAACGGTTTAGAACCGTGGCCAAGCCATTTTTAGCCACGGTTTTAGGCCGTTGGCCACTATAGCCACGGTTCCTGGCCGTGGCAAATAAGCCAACGGTTTAGGGCCGTGGCCACCTCCGTGTAGCTAAATGGGCATTTTGGTGTAGTGTCCCCTCGCTTCTTGGCCACACTTGGCTTAGAGGATCATCATCAATAGTGAGGTCAGCGGTACCCTGGGTTCAAGATTCCTTCAAGGCGGTTTTTTTTGCTTTAACTTGTTCCTTCAAAAGAATGAAAAAATAAAATAAATCAGGACACAAATAATATTCAAACAACTACAAAGTAAATTAAGAATTATGTATAAAAGACATCATTGGGCACATACCATATATAGTTCAGCACCATGCGTGGATTTTTCATCCTTTCCCGTGTGACAAGCAATCCATATGTCAGTGGGTGTGACTGGTTCCCCATCAGGGTTCTTTTCAACATATATACTTGAAAGATTAGTCTCAACCTATATAGTTAAATTGGTATATAATACTGTACTAGTAGCTAGAAACTCAATTACCATTTCATACTCTACTTCTGCAGCACTCTTTTGACCACCCCCCATACATACTTTAAAGCCTTTTTGTTTTTTGCATTTTGGGCTCTAATTGCCTTCGCTTCAGGGGTGCTCTCATAGGGAACAAACTCCTTCCAATCCTCCTCTCTTACACCATTTGGAACATGTTTCTCTTGTTCCTCAATGGTAGGATACTTATCCAAATAATTCTTTCTAAGATCTGCCTTTAACCTTCTATAATATTCAGGCATTTTCAAATGCACACTCCTTTTCACATAATTTGGGATGTCATATTCACGCTGCAAATAAGCCATTGAAATATAAGTTGAAAATAAAATAAGACATTATGAAAATCAATGATGTAAAATCTCACCTTGAGGCCATTCCACACATCCTCTTTGTAGTTGTCAGTAACATGGTGCCAACCCTTAAATTTGATGGGCACAAGGGTTTCAACAAGCTTTCCAATGCATCCGCCACTGCATTAGCTTCCCTGATTGTATACCCAACACTAAAAGAAATTAAACACATCAATATATTAGTTTAATATCTGAAGTACTAAAAAGATAATTAACTCAAAAATATACCTTCAAAAGCGAAAAATATCCAAATATTTGTTTGGCTGCTAGCACAACCAAGTTGACGATACAAGAATGCTGAAGTACAAACTTCCCAACATTATCCACCTTCATAAACACTTGAACTATTTAGTTCAAATCTTAGTTCTAGTCTTATCAGTAATGATTGTCATGCCTAGAAGAAATAACAAGTAACCCCTAGCAACTTGTTTCTTTTGAAGAGAATCAGTTCTTCTTACTTTTCCACGATAATGCTCCCTAATAAATTTCATATCACAAAACTAAGATTCTTCTTTACATGTTTTTGTGTTTCACTCTTTTGAATCCCCAAACCATTTACCAACAGTAGCACACATTTCTCTACCTTCATTTGAGTTGTTCACCATAACCGACTCACAACAATCGACAATTGAGTGATACGATAGACGTCATCGATGGTGATGGCCATTTCTCCAAAAGAGAGGTTGCCAACACTCGATGGTGAAACATGTTGATCCCAGGTTGCCAACGCTCGATAAAAAAACAAATTGTCACCATATCCACATGATATATACAATGGTCTATTAACAGTCGTAGACCACAATTATAGACCATTGAAATTACGTTTTTCGACTTCTCACTCAACTTCCAATTTATTAAATTCTTATATTGATACCGACATTTCAACTCGTTGTTCCTAAATACAACAATCAATAAGAAAAACTAGTTTGTGTCCAAGTAATATAAAAACAATAAGTACTACATATTTTAAAAACTTAAAAATATTATAATTACCTCCTTACTAGCCCAAATGAACTGAGAAACATGGCCATCATAATCCTCAAATATGGATGCATCTTTGGGACCACTAAGATAAGATATTTTGTCATGTTCTTCATTTTCTTTGTAACTAGGTTCGATAGAAATAACTTATTCCTCCTTATTTTGAACCTCTTTATTTCCCCTCATTGACCCTCCTTGTCACTTTCATCCTCCCCCGCTTCCTCAACCTCACCAACCACACCAGTAAAGAAATCTACAACGTCTTTGTTTGTCTTTACCATACTAAACATTTCAAACAATATGATACAATTTAAACAAAACAAAAATGAGGCATAAAGATTTACAGTTTCAAAATGAAGATTTAGAGTTTACCTGACTTCGTGGGTTTGGTTGAATGGAAAGACGTGCTCCCACAATAGTAATTTGACACAAAAAATCAAAAAAGATGACACACCAAATCGGAGAAAATCACACACCAACAAAATCACATACCTCCTAGTCTCACACAAATCGCACCCGAAAACCTCCAAGCTTTGTATCGCACAGTGGGAGTAGAGGGAAAGAGCAGAGAGTAGAGCAAGATAGTGAAACAAGAAATTAGAGGGAGAATGAGGGCGAGAAGAATGCACGAAGATTCAAATTTTGGTAGAGGGAAAAATTATTTCCTAGGGAGAGAAAGGGAAAAAATGGAATTTGTTTCACATAATATTGCTATATTTACTGAAGTGTTGCACATGTATGAAAGTTTTGGTGCTCCTTTAAAGGGCTAACAATGGATTGGATTAAATTTCAGATTTTTCTAATTTGAAATTGGGAAAACCAAGATTTCTATCGTATCCATAGCCCTACACACACGAATAGGCTACTGCATAAAACGAAAAAGAAATTGCTGCAGCATCGTAACATTGATTATTCATTTTTTGAAGATCCGAAGAGACATAAAATTATTTGGTGTGCTTCGAAATTTGACGAAACACCAATCACAACCTTATGAATATAATAAGTTTCTGTGGATCAGATAAAAGTTTCTCAGTAGAAGAATTCGAGTTTATGAACATCAAGATGGATGTGGATGCAAATTTCCCTTGGATCACGTGCTGATCACACTAAGCAATCTGCAAAAGATGAAAATTATTTCTTGACACCGGTGGTGTCTTCCACGGGGACTCCGATGCCACAATTAGAATAATGCTATAAGGAAAGTATTTATTTTTCTGTATTTTGGGAATTCTAAATACAAAAAGAACTACCAGGAAATAACTATGCTAGCATAATAACTTACAAGCACAATTTGCAACTTGCAAGCACAAATTGCAACCTGCAAACACCGCTCAAAACCAATCCCCATCCACGATCCAGCAAGCGCAAATCTGCTTCCGAATTGCGCCAACATGTCCACCAAGCCACACAGCTTCTGCACCTGAAATAACAACATCATAACAACAACCTCAAGATGCAAAAACAACAAGAAAACAACAACCTCCGTAGCCAAGCAGCTTCCGCAACATAGCACGCATCATCCAAAACACCTCACCTAGCATCAGCCGCCAGTCCCAGCCACTTCACCAACGTGCTACACCCTACCATCCCACATCCAACCCCTATCTGGTCGAAATTGTACACGACTACTTCACTCGAGCCTAGAGTGGTCAAAAACTAAATCTGACCTTTGTATGCTAACACATAACCTTGAATCTTTACAAGATCATGAAATGAAAACCCAATACAATGCCAAATCATTTAGGACAATGAATGTACTGCGTTCGAATCTTGTCTAAATGAACCAGTCCAACAATCCTGTTCGAAAGATCCTAGGATTTAAATTCACGAGTTACTCTTTCCTTCTAAGCTCTATCCGCCAATGCATCCGCCACTGCATTAGCTTCCCTGAGAATGTGCACACTAACAACCTCCATTTGAGCTACCAGTCTCTTAATCTCTCGCTAATCATTTTCCATAACCCAAGGAATTTTAAAGTCCTCATAAAACCAACTACGTAAAATTTTGGAATCCGTTTGCAGTAAAACCTTTGAAAATTCCATCCTACTACACAAAACAAGACCCTCCATAACTGCTCGAACCTCCGCATGATTGTTTGATCCTTCTTCAAGAAAAACTTGCTTTGCCATTAAACAGTTGCTTGAACTGTTTCATTTAATAATGCCAGTTGTCGCCTCTTTCTTCCTTGACGATTTGTCAACATTTAGTGCCACATATTCCTCTAGAAAAAGTCCAGTAGATTACTCTATTTCCTATCATAATAAACGGAGTAATAGGGAAACCAAGGGTGAAGAGTGGTTTCTTATTCTCACTCACCTGCTTAGGAGAAAAAAAAGGAATTAGACAAGCAAAGACTCCTCCTAACTTGCAAAATAATAGTCATAACACTTGGCTTACCATTATCAAAAACACCTCGACACCGCTGTTTTCAAATCTCCCAAATGATGAGCATAGGCGTTAAATGGTAGATTACGTAACCCCACCTGTGAATACTTATTGGCTCTCCTAAACCATACTGTCAAAACGGTGGCGATTTCCACCGGCCTTCTATCATGCACATAAAAAATAGCATCAAAATGTCTCCAAACCCCTTTACCCAAGCTACCATCTAGGAAAAGATGATTTAATGATTCTACCCTTAGTGAATCACAACAATAACATCTGGAAGCTAAACTAAGCCCACTCCTATAGAGTTCCTTATCAACTGGAAAGCCTCTTAATAAAAGTTTCCAAACAAAAGGAAAAAATTTTAAACAGCAAAAAAAGGCAACCAAATATTGTCGAACAACACGGATTTACCATTTTTATCACATAGAATCTCATACGCCGAATTAGAACTAAAATTTCCAACCGGATCCGAGATCCAAATACAATAATCCTTGTTCTGTTCACTACCCTTAGTTATGGGGAAACCACATCAAAATCCCCATTACGAACCTCTGTGACTGTAGGCCAAATACCTTGTAACTTCAAGTCCCCTGTTCTAAAGAAAACTGTCATTAGGTTTCAGGGAGGTAGGATTGGGAGAGATGCTTGGTAAGGACAAGGGAGGAATCACTATTAAAGACAGCTTTGCAGCATTAGAGATGGTCTTAACAGAAGAGAATGGCAAAGGTAATAGCGAATATTCACTGGTGGTGTTAGATAAGGAGACGAAATCTGGCAATAATATGGCAGCAAAGACAGTGGAGGAGATTGAGGACGAGAAGAATAATGTGATTGAACATGGGCTGAATAATTTAGAAGTAAGTTTTGCTAGCAATTTGACTGAGAGCAGGATTAGGAATTTCAGGACTGATTGTAAAGATTCGGGCTACTCGACTAGTGGGATAGAAAGGGCCATTCAACCTGCAAAAAATGATTCATCTCATGATAGTTCCGATCAGCATATGGAGGGGTTGCCACAAATCAGGAAACAAGCTGACCTGGTAGTGAAAACAAGGGATGTAGAGGCTGCTGTTAGGGGCGACTAAGCAGATAATTCTACTGTTTCAAAATCAGGTATTGGTGTAGGAAAATAGGTCGGTTTAGAGGCAGCAATTCAGGCACTTGGCAGTCCAGGGAGCATGATGCATTATTCAGCAGAAAATACATAAACTCAGGAAATTGGCAGGGCTATAACGATAGTGGCAGGGGATCAGGCAATGGGAGCAGGGTCGAACATGTTATTACATACAGGTAAGGAGGCAGAGAATAACAAGATACTTGAGTTCGATGTAGGGCCTAATGCAACTTCAATGAGTGATTTGAAATTGGGTGCTTTGTCAGAAGTAGAGAAGAGGAGTAGCAAGAATACGAAAGTCAGAATGGTGATATCTTCGGGTACTCGGTATAATGCTAAGAAGGCAACTTTCCCCTCTCAGGTTAAGAATGATTGAAAACATTATGTTCCGGAATGCTCATGGAGTAGGTAATAGAGCCACGAGGAGTAGACATAAAAGAATTGTTGTAGATTACAAGGTTAGATTATTAATAATAGCAGAACCAATGATAAAGGATAGTCGTCATATGGAGATTGGTAACACGATTTGATTATCCGATTTTTCGTCTAATGAAGGAATGGGCGGAAAGTTATGAATCTTTTGGGTTGTCGATATGGAGGTCTCAATGATAGTTATGATTGACCAGTTGATTCATTGCAAGGTAACTAATTCGGTTTCTCATATATTTTTTATTTTCTTTGCTTACGCTAAATTCTTAGTGGAGGAGAGAAAGATATTATGGGAGAATCTTGAACAATTGGCTATGAATTTTGATGACCCGTGGATGGTAGGGGATATTTTAATGCCACTATTTAAGATAATGAAAAAATGAGAGGAAACAACCTCTCCTTGACTAGCATGTCAATTTTTTTCAGATTGTATTGAAAATTGCGGATTACATGACTGTGGCTTAACTGGACCAAAGTTTACTTGGTGTAATAATAGAAGAGGGAGAGACCGCATTTGGGCATGATTGGATAGAGTTCTTGTTTATTCGACATGGCTTTCGCAGCTACCTAGTACGAAGGTGGAACATTTGAAGCGTATGTTCTCAGATCATGCTCCGCTACTCGCTTCTATTCCTGTACAAACCAAATCTGGTTTTACACCTTTCAGATTCTTTAATATGTGGACAACACATATGTCTTTTGCTTCTTTAGTCTAATCGGTTTGGTGTGTGGAAGTGGGTAATATGAGGGCTTTTGACACAAAAGATTTGAAACTTAAAGATCTTCACAAAGCTCTTATTAAGTGGAGCAAAGAGGTTTTCGATAATGTCTTTAATAGACTTAGAGCATTGGAAGATGATATGAATCAATGGGAAACAATTTTATTCTCTGGATGGGAGGAGAATGGATGCAATGGCTTCAACTTGGTGGCGAATTGGGATGTGAATGCATGTTGTAACCTTTTATTTTTTATTTTTTTTTGAAAGGCAAGCATGGGGGGTTATATGGGCTCCCCAGACCACTGAAAAAAGAGAGTAGAAGGTTGGTTACATTCGTGCATATTTTCTACCCCTAGCATCATCAAATACAATTTTCTTAAGTTCTTCCGCAAAAGAACTATGAATTATCTCTATAAACTCATTGTTAGGAAGTAGCTTTGCCAGTTTATCCGTTGCTTGGTTTGTTTCCCGCATTGTGTGTGGGATCATGCATCCCATAAACTTTTTGAGTGCCCTCTTAATCCTTCTAGTAGTGTGAATTGCTTCCCATGGAGGAGCTTTATCAGAAGTGAGATACTTAACAACAGTATTGGAGTCCATGCTAAATTCCACTTGCTGAAGTCCATATCGCTGTGCCAATTTGATACCCAGTTCTAGCCTATGAAGCTCATGTAGAAGGACAGTTGTAACCTTAGTATGTGTTAGGAAGAATACAGCCTTTCTATTAAACAGGATGAACTATAGTGGATGCAGAAATCAGGTGAAAAAGAGTTCAAATAAGGGGACACTTGTACAATGTATTTTTTCGCTTCAGTTAAATCCAAATAGAAAAGACGAACCATCTCTTCGATTAGGCTGACTTGTGGTAGAGAGATCTCAAATTCAGAGGAAATTTACAAGAAGCGAATCAGTATTTTCACTAATTGTTGTCTTCCTAGAACTTACAGGGAATGGATCTGGAATTATTGGAGTGCATCCCTATTGTTATTTCCAGTGCTAACTGTGATTATTTAGTCAGAAGGCCAACCATAGAGGAAGTGAAACAGGCTACCTTTGATATTTCAAAAAATAGTGCACCAGGTCGGAATGGATTTGTTGTAGGCTTCTTTCAGAAGTGTTGGGAGTTGGTGGGTATTGACATATGGAAAGCGGCAACTCAATTTTTTGAAGGTGAGCCCCTTCCTTCGACGTTCTCAGCTAATTTGATAGCTATGATTCCTAAAGTGGAATCGCCAGTTATTTTTCTTATTTCCACCCTATTAATCTTTGTAATGTGATTTATAAAATCTTTTGTAAATTACTATTCAATAGGATTAGCCTTACTATTTTCAGAGATGGTGGACTAGGAACAGGGGGCCTTTGTGATTGGGAGGTCCATTGTGGAGAATATTGGACTTGCTTAGGGATGGTAAGAGATATTAACAGAAAGGTTACAGGCGGAAATGTGGTATTAAAGATTGACATGGAAAAAGCCTATGATCGATTAGATTGGTCATTTCTCTTAGCGGTGCTCAGACGGTTTGGTTTCAACAATAGGGTGTTTCACATTATTGACAACTGTATTACCAACTGTTGTTTTTCAGTGTTGTTACAAGGAGTCTATAATGGTTACTTCAAATCATCAAGAGGTGTTAGTCAGGGAGATGCATTTTCTCCCATGTTTTTTATTATTGCTACGGAGGTGTTAAATATGGGGCTGAATGTGCCTTTTAAAAAGGGCGAAATTTGTTTTTACTATACTCCTAGAAACTGCAAGCCAATCACTCACCTTCTCTATGCAGATGAAACTCTTATATTCCTCAATGGTAGGAAATCCTCTATCTCAGGTTGTATTAAATTTTTGGAGAGATATAGCAAAGCTTCAGGACAAAAGATTTTTACAAGGAAAAACTCTTTTATGGTGTAGGAAAAGGTCTCGGCAGAAAGTGTGGTTGCTCTGAAGATTTGTACAGGCTTCAGTATAAAGGGTCTCCAATGAAATATCTGGGAGTTCCTATTTATCAGAGAAGATGCCAAATAATTTTCGTTGTTGAATTAGTCACCAAAATAAAAAAATTCAATGGATGGAAACTGAAATTGTTATCGACGGGAGGCTGATTGATTTTGATCAAGCACGTACTTAGTTATATTCCGGTCTATACTTTAAGTGTTATGTGTGTTCCTCTTAAGGTGTTGGCAAGTATTTAGAAGATACTAGCGGATTTTTTCTGGGGGGATTGTGAAGGAAGACTGAAAAAAATGGATATCTTGGGAAAAAATAACTTTGCCTATGGAAGAAGGCAGTTTGGGGGTTCAAAATTTACTTACAGTCACAAAAGTTTTTTGTGTTAAAGCTCTGTGGAATCTTCTCAATTTTGAGTCATTATGGGCTAATTTTATGATAAGTAAATATTGGAAGGCGGGAGTTCCCTTGATATGCCAGAAAGAAAAAAGTGGTGCTTTTCCTTTCATGAAGGAGATTATGAAGAGTAGATCTGAGTTTGTTGGTAACAATGTATGGCGGATTGGCAACAGGAAAACTAGCTTTTTCGCTTAAAACTGGAATGGAGTGATGATTTTTTTGCGTTCAGGAGAGTTGATTGAACTTGGTAAGTGGCCAATGGTGAATGAAGTTAAAGTTGGGTATTTTGAGTTGGTTAGTCTATATCTCCGGGACATGGCGAAATTGTTATGTGACCATAAAATTCGGGGTGGGAAGCAGAGTGAGGATTCTTGTGTGTGGATTCCAGATACAGATGGCCTATTTAATACTTGATTCGCCTATTAAGTGATTCAAATTATTAAGGGAAAGTAGGAAAATTTATATAAGAAAATTTGGCAAACCCTAATACCGTCAAGAATTTTTATTTTTGTGTGGAAACTGTTGCGGAGATGTGTTCCTGTGGATGGGGAATTGCATAGGTGTGGTATTAGTCCCGCCTCGAGATGCTTATGCTATGACAATAAAGATGTGGAATCGTTAAAGCATTTATTCATAGACGGAAGCTTAGCTGCGGAAGTATGGAGCCATTTTAATTCTATTTTTGAAACCCATGTGCGAAAACCAGCGGATATTTCAACCATTTTGACAGTGTGGTTTCGGAAGGCGAACGTGAGTACTCAAGTTGGTATGCTTTATTATTTGACACCTATGTTGATTATTTGGGAATTATGGAAACAACGATGTAAATGTGCTTATGTAAATGCCAAGTCGAATGGTTTGGCGGTGATTTTGTAGGTAAGAAAGGGATTGCATTTGGCAAACGCTTGTGTCATTCCTAAATGAATAAGTGTATTCAAAGAAATGCTAAAGGCTATATGGGGTTTCCTATTTGACTGATAAATAATAGGGGGAATCGGATAGTATATTGGAATTTCCCTCCGGAAGGCTTTGTGGTCGTTAATGTTGATGGCTCTTCAAAAAGTGATAAAGCTACTAGTTTAGTTATAGCTAGACATGATAGAGGCATGTGCAGTGTTGCACAACAAATTGTTTTTGGTGCTGGAACTAATAATCGAGCCAAAGTGTTAGCGGCCCTTGGTGGTGTTCGATTATGTATCAATTTGGGTTTCAATAAAGTGGTTATTCAAACAGATTCGGAGATTGTGCAGGGTTTGTTTCATGATGTGTATAAGATCCATTGGTTTTTATAAAATTGTTGGAGGGAGATTAAAAATTTGACTATGGACATGGTAGTTGGAGTGAAACATATTTTTAGGGAAGCAAATTTCGTGGCAGACGCGTTAACGGGCTGAGCATAAAAGGAAGGTATTGGTCGGGTTTTGAGAATTCAAATCTTCCTGTAAGAATAGCGCGATTGGTTCGATTGGATAGGAGTCACACGCCTTATATTCATCATGGATAAGGAATTGTTTTTTGGGGTGGAAGTGCGGTTTGTTTTATACGAAATGGGGTGGAAGTGCTGTCAATTTTTGAGGTTGGATAGTCAGATTTCATGGAGGAATATTAGAGCAAGAACGAGTAGACCATTTGCTGCTATTATTCTTGGGTAGTAAACAAGGACGCATTCTCTACTTTGGTATGAGCTGCTATTAGGTCAAGGCTGTAGTAGTATATTTTTTGGATGGTGTGGTGATATGCGGACAACATGTTTTTTGGACGGTGATGACAATCTTGCAAGGTCTTTGACTATTGGGATAAGTTTTTGTTTGGCTATATGTTTGGGTCAGAGTTGGGCATTTCTTGGCAGCTGGTGCTTGCTAATTATTGGCAGCAATTGGTTGGTTATTTGGTACTTGGTACTTTTCTTTGGTGAATAAGGTCTACTCTTGATGAGTAAGGCATTTTCCTTGGTGAATAAGGCCTAAACTCTTGAATAAGGCCTTTTCTTATTGAGAATAACATTGTGATTTTGATCTGGTTTTTTGTTTTAGAATTTTTATGTTTTCAGTTTAATAAGGATTATTTCTTGTTGTTTAATTATTCGGGTAAAATCATGACATACCCCCAAGGCTGTGTAATTTTTTTTGCTATAGTAATAAAGGTCTGGCATCCCATAGTTACCCCTCCCCCCTATAGGTTATTTAAAAAAAAATTGTAGCCATACTTTTTTATTTTCTATAATATGTACTCAATGCCATAAAGGAACAAAGGAAAAGAAATTACAAATAAAAATAATAAGATAATAAGAGAGAAAAATAAAAGAAGCAAAATAACAACACCAACAATGAACAAGAAAATTGGGTACTGGATAAATATGAACTTGTGTTGATAGGCTATGTTATCCTTTCATTAACTTAAACAAAACAAGAATTCTAATTGCATCTTTTTTCCACCAAAATCTTCAAAGATATAGATAAAGGTGTGATGGCTCAATGGTTGACCAATGGCTGATGGTATCACTAGGTCATAGGGTCGAACCCAGTCGACAACATCTGGGGTGAGAGGAGTTAAGGGATACAAAAAAAAATAGCTGAATTGGATCACTCTTCAACTACTTGACTTCCAAATCCTTCATTTACACTCTGAAAATGGTGCTTTGTCTTATACTTATATTGAAAATGATGCTCCCTCTTCTACTAGTTATTGTTATTCTCGTTACACCGTTGAACATCCTTGTCACTTCTGCATTTAACTAGAACTTGGCCATAAGGAGCTGAGTCTGGAAACACGTTTTGCAGACCTGAAGTCCCCTCTAAGCTGAATGAATCTGGCAAACAACAATCCAGTATGAGTTATTAATAACTATAATTTTGAACACGAAAAAATAATAAAATGAGCATCCAACATTTAAGTCAAATCACACTTTTCCTCTGTGCATCCTTTCGGATACTTCGGCTTCTTTCAAACAAATTCGAAAGACTGTCAGGTGCAATGATTAAGACATTAAGGCAATCTATAAAAAATATAAAATGGGTTTGAGATCACCAATTAGGATTTTGTGAGTTTTCGCCAGATTATTAGGAGCACATGTACTCCTCCATTGATAAGCCATCGGGTATTGAATGTAGTTGCTTAGATGTACTAGACCAGAGTGAAGCAAAAATAAGTCTTCATGCAAGGTGGAGGCGATGGACTGAAGTGAAAACAAGTTTCCATGTGAGATGGAGGCAATGAGGATATGGTGTGAAGCCTTATCAGGGCGATGTGGAGCTGGCTGGATTGCTGGAACAAAGTGCAAACTGTTGTAAAACAGAGTGCTCTCTGCTTCAAAACATAGTGTTTTTTGCTTCCTGTTGTTGTTGTTCTGACTGTGCGTGCTCGTAGGTGATTTGCAATGTTGCAAATTGACAATGGCATTAATATGATGCTAGTGAGACTTAGACAATGGTTGACGCCTTATGTTCATTTAGTGCTAGTGAGACTTAGATAATGGTTGACGCCTTATGACAACAAGAGAGTAAACAGATCCGCAATCAAGTGAGTTGTACTAATATGCTCAATATCAATTTGATGATTTCGAGTTTTTTGTTTAACAACAAGATATTTAATGTCAATATACTTTGACTCTCCGAAAGTCTTTTCATTATTAGAATAAAAAACTTGGTTTTATTAGCAGAAGAAATCTTCAATGGTTTCTCAATAAAACACATTACGTGAAGTCTTGAAATGAAGTTTTGTAGCCAAAATGCATGATTTGATGCCTCATGACAAATAACATTCTCGGCTTCGATCGTGGATGAAGCAATGAGTTATTGCTTGGCACTTTTGCAAGAAATGACACCGCCAGATAGCATGAAAATATAACCTGATGTTGATTGATTAGTATCAAGGCAACTTGCAAAGTCTGAATCAGAGTACCCAACCACTTCTAAGTGATCAGATTTCCTATACGTGAGCATACATTTTTTTGTTCTTTGCAAATACCACATTACTCTTTTAGTCACTTTCCAATGATCCATGCCTGTATCTTCCAAATATCTGCCAAACATTCCCACTATGTACGAAATATTTGGACGCGTACAAATATGAGCATACATATGACTCGCCACAACAGATGTATAAGGGATGTCTTTCATTTCTGCCTTTTCTAAATCATTATTTAGACATTAGAACAAACTTAATTTATCACCTATAACATGAGTACTTTGCCAAGTGCAAAGAATCTATCAAGTGCCAATTCAACAAATATTTGATGTGACAGACCAATAATACTACGTGATAAACTACATAATCATTCGAAATAGCAAGTCTCCTAACCCTATTGGATCTCCTTAATTGAATTTGTAATTGAAAAGGTTGAGGTCCTTCGAGAAGGCAATCCAGCTATATTTTTGTGATTTGTATCTGCATCCTGTTCAAGAACTGGTATAAGACAGGTCGAATATCCATCATAGGAATGTCAACACATTTTTCTTCAAAACTAATATTTCTGGATTGTGTAATCCCATTATTTTCAACATCCTCAATAAACTTGGCATTATCCGTCTAAATTAAGGTATTAGTAGAAGGGTAATAAAACTTGAATCCCTTTGATCTTTTTGAATATCCAATAAAGTAGCAACTAACAGTTTTGGAGTCAATTTTCCTTTATGTGGTCTGTAAAGCCTGGCCTCAGCTGGACACCCCGAAGGCTACAATATTGTTGCCATTTAATATCCTCGTCGCCTCCATCTCGTATAGAGACTTGCTTCAACTCCGGTCCATCGCCTCCACCTTGCATGAAGACTCGCTTTCGCTTCGCTCCGGTCTAGTCCATCTACGTAGCTGCATTCAATACCCGAAGGCTTATCAACGGCAGAGCAAATGTGCTCCTAATAATCGGGCAAAAACTCACAAAATCCTAATTGGTGAGTCTCGAACCCGCGACCTCTCACAAGGAGAGTGGATGTTCGACCAACTAAGCTACAATTGGTGGACTAAAATAGTGGTTAGAGGCAAGTCAAATGAGCTAGAAACTAATCATGACTTATGGCTTCGAATGTGGAACGAGGGTGGGTGAAGATTGTGAAGGATGTTTTGACAATTTTAGAAGGCACTGTACGCATTACAAGCCAAAACTGTTTGATTCAACCGGATATGTTAGAGCTAGCGGCGAACCGTTATGGTTGTAGGTTTGTGTGTTATGGAAATCAAAAGACTACATGTTTTCCATATGTTCTGCCGTCAAACATGAACGACGTACAAATATGTTTCATGACAAACAATACCTAGAGTTTTCACTTCATCTTGCTCTATATGACACCAAGACCACCATAGTCTTGGACAGTACCGACTTGGCTCTCTCGCATGTTTTTAGAAGCAGTTTTATGAAAGACTTTGTTCAATGGCTAGTTGCAGATAGGTGATGTGATGGTTAAGAAGTAGAAAGCATCCAAAGCTAAGAAGAAGTCGGAAGAGGTCGTTCACATTGATGACTGATCCACATTTTGTAACTTTTTGCATATTTTATAAATGACATGTATACATACGATAATGTAATTGTAAAAAAAGTAACGTTTTTGTACTTTAGGATGACTTTTACATTTGGGATCATTAAATGTCAACAAATTATATTTTTGCATAGGATAATGAATTTTATGATTTTTCATTTTATGGATGACTAGTTGTATGGATGATTTATATCATGGTAATGGCTACAAAGTTAACTGATAATCAATTAAACATAATAACTTTGAGTCATTAACCGAGAAAGTTAAACAAAAAATATATATGACAACAAAAATTCTGACTACAAATGAGGAACTAGTGCCAATCTAATACACAAACTCGTAGACGCAACTGCAAATCAAAATATGAAATTTCGCAGACCTAAACGCGTTAGACATGAAAAGTAAACGCAACGGATCCTGCGAATGTAATATTAACTCTCGCAGAGATACGTGCGAATGAAATTACCAAACTTGCAGGGTTCTCTATGATCTGACAAATTCCAAACTTAGTCCATTATTAGTTTTTTTATGTGTTTGATTTTATAATTTTTAATTTTTTTTTTTCAAATTCTATGCCTTAGATAGATTCTTGACATATTTGATTTATTGCAAAACCCCAATTTTGAATTATGTAAATTGAAAAGATCAAAATTGAAGTTTTGTAATAAATCAAATATGCCAAAAGTGTATCTAAGTCATAGGAATTGAATGAAAAAAAACTAAAAGATGAATCAAACACAAAAAATGAATCAAACACAAAAAAAACGACAAGAATCTGGAATCTGTCCATTTTTTGGTTTTTTTTTGGTTTTTTTTTTTCAATTTCTATGGCATATATACATTCTTTAGCATATTTGGTTTATTTACAAAAACCCAATTTTGAACTATGAAAATGAGAATGTCAAAATTGGGATTTTGCAATAAATCAAATATGCCGAAAGTGTATCTAAGCCATAAAAATTAAAAAAAAAATCAAATAAATAAAATCACAAAAAATGGACAGAATCTGGAATCTGTCCAATAGCAGATGATCATGCGAAGGGAATTACCATAGTCGCATGATCTTGCGACCTGACAGACTATCTCCATTTTTTGGTTTTTTTTTTCTGTTTGATTTTTCTTTTCAATTCCTATGGCATAGATACACTATTGGCATATTTGATTTATTGCAAAAACCCAATTTTTAACTAGGCAAGATGAGAAGGTCAACAGTGAGATTTTACAATAAATCAAATATATAAAGAGTTTATCTAAGCCATAAGCATTGCAAAAAATAAATCAAAATCACAAAAATGGAAAGAGTTTGGAATCTGTCCAGTCGCAGAGGATAATGCTAATGTAATTACCAAACTCGCAGAATCCTCTGATATTTGATAGATTCCAGACTTTGTTCTTTTTTTTTGTGTTTGATTTTTTTTTTATAAATCCTGTGACTTAGATACACTCTTGGCATATTTGACTTATTGCAAAAATCCAATTTTGAATCATGCAAGATGAAATGTCAAATTGGCGTTCTGCAATAAATCAAATATGCCAAGAGTGTATCGAAACCATAGGAATTAAAAAAACCAAAAAAATAATCAAAATAAATAATCGCAAAAATTGAAAGAGTTTGGAACCTATCTAATCTCAGAGGATCTTGCTAGTGGGATTACCGAGCTCACAAGATCCTCTATGATTGGACAGATTCCAGACTCTTTCCATTTTTTATTTTTTTTGTGTTTGATTTTTTTTTGTTCAATTCCTATGGTTTAGATGCACTCTTGGCATAGTTCATGTATTGCAAAAATCCAATTTTGACATTGTCATCGTGCATAGGCCAAAAAATGGGGTTTTGTAATAAATGAAATAGGACAAGAGTGTATCTAAGCCATAGGAATTGATAAAAAAAAATAGAATCAAAATAAAAAAAACTAAAACTTGGACAGTCTGGAATTTGTCCAAGCGCAAAGGATTCTACAATTTTTTTTCATTAACTTCATAGCGGATCCTACGGATTGTAATATTTCATTCGCATTGTCTTCTGTGTTTAGTGTTCAGGTCTCTAACATAATTTGTCCTACGATTTTGTTTATAAGCTTCACAACGGTTACTGTGCTTGCGAATATCATGTTTGCAGTGGTTACTGCGTTTGCAGTCCGAAAATTTGGTGTTGATTGAAGTTTGACTTTGTGTCCAATTTTTTGTGTTAATTGATAAAATTTATTATGTTTACTTGAATTACAGATAACTTTTTAACCATTACAGTGATATAATTTATACATAAATACTGAAAGGAATCATAATATTGAAATCATAGTTCAGTCCATAAACATATAATCACTACATTTTCATTAGCTATAAAGTTTCCAACAATCAAAATTGTATACATTACGTCCTCTTAGTATTTTTCTGAGGTTGCGTTGGACAAATATTGTCATCCCTCTTTTTTGTTTGTACTCACTTCCTCTACCAACTGGGACTTCTTCAATGTCATCACCACTACTACCACCCCTTCTGCTACCTCTACTACCCCACCACCTCTTCCCATATCTCTACCACCAGGAGCACCGACAACACCACCACCATAACCCCTTATTCTACCACCAGGAGCACCAACACCAGCATCACCCTTTTTCATACCACAACTTGCATCATTATTACTTGGAACACCACCACCATCATTAGTTTGACTAGTATGTTGCTTTTCCACATTATCTTCGAGGGTAAAATGCGTAGACATTTGTCTTAAAAGGTCACCTACTTTTTTTTTATCATGAGCAACACAACCTTATCAACATTGCACCTTGTTCAATAGAGGTGTCCAACAACTCAAGAGCCTCATCAACCAACTTTTTCTACAAGGAAAACATTGATCATAGAAAAAAAAACTAAATTAAATTTTGTATTTAAAATTTTTGCAAATTTGTTAAAGTATAATATAGATCAATTACCTGATTGTGAGATGTAGTCCTTGCTACAATCCTATGAAACCTTCACTGGTGCACCTTGGTTTTTAGTTGACACGAGATGATTCTGCCAAGTTGCAGCGATTGAAGACAATATCTCATGCTTCACCGAGTAGTTATAGCCGGATCGACTTCTATTATTCATTTTTGCTTGAATGGGAGATTTGGAATGACTCGTACCCTTCCTATCCGTCTCATCATTCGATCTGGGTGATAGGGTTCTTCAACGCCAGGGAATAACAAGCAGCCTTGGAACCATGTAGTGCTGTGAAGTGGAGTTCTTCGCTTGGATTTCATATAAAGGTCTCAAATGACCTACAATAAAAACATGAACTTATTAAATTATGGATGAAAATTGAAAACAATTACCTGAGATGAAACATGAACTTAAATGACCCTCTTTTACCCCTTCAGGAGACATGTCATCGAGATGCTCTCTAAGGGTCATGATTTCTTTAGTCACAACCATGCTAAGTTGGGGTCAATCCCACTTAGCCATGGCGGAGAGACGATCATTCCACGAGGCTCGTTCCGTACCCAAAAGCCTAAAGTGATTGTGTACCCAACACTAAAAAAAAATTAACTACATCAATATATTATTTCAATATTTGAAGTACTAAAAAGATAATTAACTCGAAAATATACCTTCAAAAGCGAAAAATATCCAAATATTTGTTTGACTGCTAGCACAACCAACTTGAAGATACAAGAACGCTAAAGTACCAACTCTTCAACATCATCCACCTTCATTAACACTTCAAATGTTTAGTTCGAACCTTAGTTCCAGTCTTATCAGTAAAGATAGTCATGCCTAGAAGAAATAACAAGTAACCCTTAGCAACTTGTTTCTTTTGAAGAGAATCAGTTGTGCTAACTTTTCCTTGATAATGCTCCCTAATAAATTTCATCTCATGAAACTAAGATTCTTTTGGACACGTTTTTGTGCTTCATTCTTTTTAGTCCCCAAACTATTTAGCAATAGTAGCACACATTCCTCTACCTTCATTTGAGTTTTTTCACCATAACCAGCTTACAACAATTGGTAATTGAGTGATACGATAGACGCCATCAATGGTGATGGCCATCTCTCCAAAAGAGAGGTGAAAAGTGTTGGTCCCTGGTTACTAACGCTCAATAAAATCACAAATTGTCACCCTATCGACATGATCTATACAATGGTCTATCAACGGTCGTAGACCACACTTATAGACCATTAAATTACTTCTTTCGACTCCTCACTCAACTTCAAATTTATTAAATTCTTATATTAATACCGACATTTCAAATCATCGTTCCTAAATACAACAAGCAATAAGAAAAATTAGTCAGTGTCCAAATAATATAAAAACAATAAGTACTACATATTTTAAAAACTTAAAAATATTATAATTACCTCCTTACCAGCCCAAATGGACTGAGAAACATGGTCATCATAATCCTCTAATATGGATGCATTTTTGGGACCACCAGGATAAGAAATTTTTTCATGTTCTTCATTTTTGTTGGAACTAAGTTCGATAGAAATAACTGGTTCCACTTGATTTTGAACTTTCTTATTTCACTTCATTGACCCTCCTCATCACTCTCACCCTCCCCTGCTTCCTCAACCTCACCAACAAAGAAGTCTACAACGTCTTTGTTTGTCTCTACCACACTAAACATTTAAAACAATATGATACAATTAAAATAAAACAAAAATGAGGCATGGAGATTTACAGTTTTGAAAAGAAGATTTAAAGTTTACCTGACTTCATGGGTATGGTTGATTGGAAAGACGTACTCCCACAATGGTAATTTGACACAAAAAAAGCAAAAAAGATGACACACACCAAATCGGAGAAAATCACACACCAAAAGAATCACATACCTCCTAGTCCGACACAAATCGCACCCCAAAACCTCCAAGCTTTGTATTGCACAGTGAGAGTTGAGGGAAAGAGCAGAGAGTATAACAACATAGTAAAACAAGAGATTAGAGAGAGGAAAGGAGGCACAAAGGTTCAAATTTTGGTAGAGGGAGCGACTATTTTGATGGGAAAGAAAGGGAAAAATTGGAAGTTGGAAGGGTTAAGATTTATATTGGTAGTGTCTTTTAATAGGTGGTGTTTTCTTTTAGAAAGGTGATGGAGTCCTTTAGAAAGTAGGGGTGATGGTGTTGTTCAGCGAAAATGGTGGTGTTTTTAGCAAATGGCTATTTATTTAAATTTTTCTAGGGTGCTAGAATCTTCGAGCAGACTTGTATTTACTACTAAATTTGCACTCCCAAGATTGTAAAAATAGACAAATAGACTCCCAAAGGATAATCTCTAGCTTAAAACAAATTTTTTTTTTTGAATGGCAAACGTGGGGGTTTATATGGGCTCCCCAGACCACTGAAAAAAGAAGGTAGAAAAATTAAATTTCAGTTACATCCGTGTGTATTTTCTACCGCTAGCATCGTTAAAAACAATCTTCCTAATGTCCTCTGCAAAGGAACTAGGAGTGATCTCCACAAACTCATGATTTGGTAGAAGGCTAGCTAGCTTAAAACAGTTGTATAAAACATGGAAAAAAATTAACTTTTTTTGTTTTTTTTCCCCTTGAATTTGTAAGGGAGGCTATTTTTAAAAAAATAAAATTATGGGAACATGTGAAAGAAAGTATGGTATTTTGTCCATATGCAATTTCCCTCTTGTCGCTGACCTTTTGTAGAAACTTTGCAGCCATTAGAAATTTAGAATTGTGTCATCTGTTAAATTCTCACCTATTGGATAAGCGAGGCTAGTTTTTAAAAAATTTTAAGCGAATCTTTCTAAGCGAGGCTATCCTTTCAAAATTTGCTTCACATAATATTGCTATATTTACTTGGGTGTTGCACGTGTATGAAAGTTTTGGCGCACATTTAAAGGGCTAACAATGGATTGGATTAGATTTCAGATTTTTCTAATTCAAAATTGGGAAAACCAAGATTTCTATCGGGTCCATAGCCTTACACACACGAATAGGCTACTGCAAAGAATTAAAAGAAATTGCTGCAGCAACGTAACATTCATTATTTGTTTTTTGAAGATCCGAAGAGACAACAAATTATTTGGTGTGCTTGGAAATTTTATGAAACACCTATGAAAACCATATGAATAGAATTTGTTTATGTGGATCAAATAAAAGTTACTCAGTAGAAGAATTCGTGTTAATGAACATCAATATGGATGTGGATGCAAATTTCCTTAGATCACATGCTAATCACGCTGAGCAATCTGCATAAGATGAAGATTAACTCTTGACACCGGTGGTGTCTGCAACGGGGACTCTGATGCCACACTTAAAATAATGCCCTTACGAAAGTATTTTTATCTGTATTTTAAGAATTTGAAATAAAAATAAAATTACCCAAAAATAAATGTGTTTGGCTATTTATAGAGGCAGGAAAAGCCAACTGCTCGCAGATGAGTTAGAGACGTGGCAGGTTGGGAGCCAACTGCTCGTAGATGAGTGAGACATGTAGCAGATCAGGAGCCATTGATGGTTGTAACATCTTTTGGATGGTTGCAACTTCCGTCAAAGGTAATAACTTTCTGTTGATGGTTATAACTTCCCATTTGGAGAGACCTTTCTTGTAGGTTCGTGTGCTCTACTGAGCATGGTGGTCGGCACTGAACACTATTCCTCTACTGAAAAAAGAGTGTTTTATCGAGTTGCATTGGGCCTAGATTTGTGCTTTCTGTACCTGTATCTGATTTGGGTTGGTTTCATGGAAGGATCCAAATTTTTGTGTTTTTTTTCATCCTACTGGGCTAAGGATTATTTTTGGCTCCATCTATTTTGCTTTTGAGCTGACCATGTTTATTTTTCTTATAACTTAAGAGTAGAGGAAATGTATTTTCACTAGGAGTCCCGCCAAATATAAAAGTAGAATTCCAAGAAATATGCTCAAGTTGAGGTCGACGTTTCTATTGTGGAGGAAATATTTCTTAAAAAGGAAAAAATAACTTATTGGATTGACCTCCTTGGTCTATAAGGAGCTATTTGAGAGACTTGAAGTTTCTTCTGCTATTGAAATGTAGTATGCTGAAGTCAAATTGATCTGCTTGTAGAGTCTTCTACTGAAGACGAGGTGATCTACTGGTTGAGTTACACAAAGTGCTTTCTGAGGTTCTTGGACTTTCTCTAAGTAGAGGATCATCCTTAGATGCTTTGCCATGTATCCGCTAGATGTCGTAGACTAACAAGCAAAACCTCATATTCTGCTTCATTATTGGAGGCTTTGGAACCAAGTGTGATGGCTTGCTCTACCATGGTTCCATTGGGTGTAAATAAGGCGTACTACTCTGACACCCTTGTGATTTGATGACCCATCCACAGATAAATGCACATATCTTTGGGCTGCCATTTCCTTGTTTCAGCATAAGTTGAGGATTCTTCCTATGTTGAAGGACCTGACACTGATATGCTGGCTCACTTTGTTTCCTCAGTAGAAGAGGGAGTGGATTCTGCCATGAAATCTGCTAAGGCTTGAGCCTTTATAGTTGTTTTTGGCCCTTAGATCAAGTCATATTGGCTCACGCCTATCACCCTTTTAATGAGTTTTTGACAAGCATCAAGGAGGAAGTTGTGCCCCCGACTCTTCTCGTATGAGGGTTGAGCTAACTGTTACATTTGAAACTGCCATTTTTATCGAACTTATGGTCAAGTAATGTTGTTTTTCATTCAACTTTGCTTTTAATTTGTTGACTTAGAAATATTTTCATTGAGGGGACAAAAGCTTGATTGGCCTCCTTCATAAGTTTCCAACATGCTAAGTCGGAACTTAAGCATAACTTGAGGATTTAGAAATTAATCATGGATTAAAATTTGTCTTTCTTGGAAATTGCATGAAAATATTATGTGATCTATTTACAACTTAACAAATCTTAATCGGATTTAAGTAGTACTGAGTATGATACTTTTATGCTTAGTGATTGATTAATTGAATTTACCACTCACGGAGAGTGCATACACTACTTAGGCATTTTGCTTTTGTAGTCTGCTGACAACTTGACTAAACTTAAATGGATTTAAGTAGTCCTAGGTAAGATGCTTCCATGCACTGAATTACCCACTCACGGGAGTGCCATTATCTACTGAGGTGTGATCCTCTATTGAGGCATTTTGCATGTGCGGTATGCTTACCATTTGAATAAACTTAAACAAATTTAAGTTGTCCTGAGTAAGATGCTTCTATACTAGGTGATTAATTAATTAAATTACCCACTCACGGAGAGTGTTATCCTTTACTAAGGCAATTTGCTTTTGTGGTTGCTGACTACTTGACTAAACTTAAACAAATTTAAGTAGTCATGAGTGAGATGCTTCTTTGCATTGAATTACCCCCACACGAAGAGTGCCATCCTCTACTTAGGCATTTTGTTTGTCAGTCTGCTACAACGAGTTTGATTCAAGCTCTCATTGAAAACACTAATTTTTGGATGCAAATTTTCACCGGATCACGTGCTGATCATGCGAAACAATCTAGATAAGATGAAGATTAATTCTTGATACCGTTATGGTGTTTGCCACAAGGACTCCGATGCCAAAGTTAGAACAATGTTTTTAGAAAAATATTAATTTATCGATATTTAAGAGAGAATTGTGAATAAAAAAGAGTTACCCGAAAATAACTGTGTTTGGCTATTTATAGAGGCAGGTCGGGAGCCATTGATGGTTGTAACTTCCCACTGATGGTTGTAACTTCTTGTTGATGGTTATAACTTCCTGTAGATGGTTGTAACTTCTTGTAGGTGGTTATAACTTTCGTCGACGGTTGTAACTTTTCATTGATGGTTATAATTTCCCATTGGAGAGACCTCTTCTACAGGTTCGTGTGCTCAGCTGAGCATGGTGCTCGGCGTTGAGTACTATTCCTCTGCTGAAAATATAGTGTTTTGCTGAGTTCCATTGGGTGGTCCAGATTTGGGATGTCTGTACTTGTATCCAAATTGGACTGGCTTCTTTGTAACGACACAAAATTTTCGGTTTTCTTATCCTACTGGGCTAAGGATTATTTTTGGCTCTTACAATGGAAATGAAACACAGAGGGTTAGAATATGCAAAACAGTTTGTCAAGACCATCAAATGGATAAAATCCATTTAAAAGTGAGAATACTGTAAGCAATGTCAAAGACTCAAATTATTTTGTAGTCCATAAAAGTTTTTATTAAAAAAATAAATTCTCACAAATTGAAGGGTTAACAGATTGATAGTGTAAACCAGATAACTGGTGGCCCAAATACATGGGGTGCCTATGAACGATTATAAGGAATATTCACCAAACTAAGAGAATTATGATTAAATTTTTCCAGTATACCGGTCATATGATTGAAAATGCTGCACTCCCAGTGTCCCACTATGTCGTCAAGTTCTTTTTGACATTCACCATACCACTCGGAACTGTAGATAAATCAATAAGCCCCAGCAAAATCGTAGTGGATGCAATTAGCTTCACACCTAGGAGAATCACTTGCCAAAATAGAGTTAGTACCAACAAACAAGGCATGATTGCCTCTGTGTTCCACCTCTATCCATTTCTACATTTCATGATTATTATGGTTCAACTTGAAAACCCAAAATTTGTTGGTCATGTAGGTTACTTGGCAGTTATCAGTTCACCAAGTGGTGTGTTTGATTATCACAATGAGTTCTCTAAAGGCTTCCACTTGTAAAAAAAACTTAATGTTTTCAGTTTTGAAACTCCTTATCTCCCACCTTTCTCCCCTACTCATTCCAATTGAATTCTTTCATGCCATGCCACTACCTTTTTTTTGTACCACTGTTAAAAAACTTAATGTTTTCAGTATTGAAACTCCCATTCTACCGCTCATTCCAATCAATTTCTTCTAAACTACCCCTAAACCTAACTCCCTATTCCCAATAAGGTTGAAGGAAGAGTTATAGTGAACAGATGTGTTTGGAAGTGTGTGTCAAACTGTAGGTATACAAAGTGTTTGCATGTGCTTGATCTGAATAGTTGTTTTTTAGCTTGGATTGTGAGGTTCAAACAGAGTTTGGTCCTTAAGATATTTTATTTTTTCACTTGTATATAGCTTAGGTTGCTCTGAAAACCTTCATGAATATTTCATTTATGGAAGAAAAATCCCTAGAAATCGTGAGTTCAATCGTACATCTAATTTTATGGGCGAGTTTTGCTATTTTCACTCACGCCAATGTTGGCGAGTATGTCTGTTCTAAATCACTCTTTATAATATTTTCATCTAACTCCCCCCGAAATAAAATTACGAGTTTATTAAGCCATACTAACAGTCTATGTCGCAAGTAACATGAACCAAACTCGCACATATATGTTTTGGAACAAACATAAAAATCTTTTTCGTAACATCAAGGTTCTTGAGTAATTTTTATGATACTCGACTTAAAATTCTCGAGTGGTAATTTCAAAATCAGTTTTTGTGGTGGTATGAAGAAGTTTTTTTTTAAAGGGTAAGTTTTGACCCACAAACTCGACCGAATATTGTCGGGTTGCCAAAAGTAAACTCTGAAAGATTTCTCATTTTTTGGTCAAAATAGCTCAAAATCTACCATATCTACAACCAACCTCCTACTAAAAGCTTTTAGAATACCTTCAGAAACTCATAAATGGTGAAAATAAAGCAAGGAACCTAAAAACCAATTAAAATTGAGTAACAACGACAGAAAAATGATTGGAAATGGTTGAAATCGTGCCTTCCCTAGATAGTATTGAAATTTTCAGTGAAAACTAGCTGAAAATGTTTTTCCGTGACAAATGAAACGAAGAAAAAGTTTCAGAAGAATTTCCCTCCAAAACCATGGCGAGTGGGGAGGAAATGGTGGGTGTAGATAAAAGTAGCAATTAGCTCAAATTTTATCCTCTGAAAAAGGAAATTCAATTTATTGTTCTCTAAATTCCATTTATCTCCAAATCAACCAATCAAAATTTCCTAGGAACTAGGGGGCAATGGATCGTGTTGTGCCAAAGTAAAATCTCATCTCACTTTGTCAAACCCAAACGTGATTCGTTTAGTAATCTTGTCAAATACATAAAACCCAAACCTATGGAGTTACAACAATGGATAACTCCATACTGCTTAGAATTCAACTTGCCATGTTAGCTAGGATTTATTCATGGTTACCCACTCTACATCATCCATCTTTGTTTTGACACCTGCTAAGAAAGGCTTCACCAGCTTTGCTATAAACTTTCTTATGGGAGGAGTGTCTTTTGTTATTTCCAAAACAGTCTCCTATTGAACTTGTGAAGCTTTTGATCCAAAACCAGGATGAGATGCTTAAGATTGTTGTAGATCTTCAGAGACGAGGCCTACGATTCGAACCAACAACTAGTAAGAGATTAGTAAGGGTTTCAGGTTGCAGAGAAGGGGAAAAACAAGTGAAGACTTAGAGTGTTTGTGGACGGATGGATTATGTCATTTCAAATGAACACTCAAGGGGTATCAGCTTTGCCTTGGTTAATGGAGAATGAAGGAGTTATGTTAGAGAAGTCAAAAAGGAAACACAAACTTGAAGGTAGAGGAGGGAGACGATAGTAACTCAAGATTTCTGTTGTTTTTCAAAATAGATTTTCTGGCAAGTAATAGGAAGTAAGATGTCGTGGCAAATGGAAAAAAATTACAATTTGGTTGTGGTGGCGAGAAAAGGAAAGGGTGGGTGTAGATAAAAGCTCTCAATCTCAGTCTGAGGTGGCATATGTTTTAATTAAGAAGTAAGAAGTCTGACCTCTTACACCAATAAGAAGTTTGACCTCTTACTCAAGTAAGAGTCATCACTTTTTAGTAAGCACTTTATTTTTGCTTACTAGAGTCAAAAGTTTTGCTTATAATGAGAAGCCAATCAAAAGCACAAAACAATCGTTCTTAATGGGTCAAAGTTCTAATTCAAAAGTTTGCTTCTAATCATAACCAAACAAAAATGCCCCCAAAACTCAATTATGTCACGTCGCACACACCCCACCATAAACACTAATATTCACACCCTAATTTATATCCCTACCCATAGCTAACTCATCTTTACCTTTATTACCAACCAATCTCTATGCTTCTTCAACCCCTCCTTTCCCATCCCACTCCTACCAACATAACTCGTGTTTCTACAAGAGTATCCAAAATAGGCTAATTCTCAGTGGGTAAGAAGAAACATGAGCATATTCCCCGTGCGTGGGGTGGAGGGACACTCGAAATAGTAACAAGATTATCTAGTGTGCATAAATCAAAAGGCTGGCCCTGGGAGCACATATAAGGATAGTTCTAATTTGTCTACCATATTTACCTTATGCTCCACTATTAAAATAGTCTTCGAGCCTATATGCTGATATATATATATATTTTTGAATCTAGACTTAAATTAATTTCGGGGTTTTTAATCAATCTTGGGGGGATGCGGATGTTTCAAGAGGTGGAAATCATGTTTCAAGTCACGTGGTGGTGTTGAAGTTTTCAAGTTTTTGGCCATTGCTCGACGCGATTAGGGAATCAATCCATTATTTCTAGGGAATATCGGGCGAGTTCATTATGGGGCTTCTGGATCAACAACATATTCTAGTCTACTTGCAATTTGAGGTAGAAGTTAAAATAGTACTTTCTAAAGAATTTTTCACTATTCTGGGCGTATGGTATAAAATTTTTCATTGGCATCTTGGATTTAGTCTACGGGCTGATCCTGAATTGGATCCGGTGTGGGTGGAACTTTCAAATCTTCCACTCGCCTTCTGTTTGGCTGCAATCATGAAGGCGATTGGGAATTCTTTTCAGACTTTTTTAAGAATTGATAACGGCAAGATAATATTATTTTGCTCATCCTAGATTTGCACGTATGTGCGTAGAGATGGAAGTCACAAAACCTTTGTCGTCTAGGATCTGCCTTGAGATTCCTAAGAAAGGTGGGTATTGGCAAAAGTTAGAATACCCAGGTTTTAAATATTGTGAACAATGCGCCGTAATAAGACATGAAAAAGAATATTGTAGGAAAATCTTAGGCGTCAAAAAAGGAAGTCATAATAGAAAAAGGGAGAATGAGATGGTTGAATAAAATGCCAATAAAGAAAAACAGGCGCAAACCGTCATGAAGCAAAAATATGTGCCAATTTCAAAAAAAGAGAAAGATTTGAAAAACACAGTCGAGTCAAGTGGGGCAAAAGATAACCTAGGAGTGGAAATGGGTAGTGATGAAGTAGCAGTAGGATTACAAACATGTGATGGGATAGAACTGGCTGGCACAAAAATCATGGGTAAACAAGAAGTAGTAGTCGAAAAAGAGAAGGACACTGGTAAGAAGGAGACTTCGGGAAGCAAGATTCTTTATGTTGAGGTAGGATTGGGAGAGATGCTTGGTAAGGACAATGGAGGATTCACTATTAAAGACAGCTTTGCAGCTTTAGAGATGGTCTTAACAGAAGAGAATGACAAAGGTAATAGCGAAGATTCACTAGCGGTGTTAGATAAGGAGACGAAATCTGGCAGAAAAGACAGTGGACCAGATTGAGGCCGAGAAGAATAATGTGATTGAACATGGGCAGAATAATTTAGAAGTAAGTTCTGCTAGCAATTTGGCTGAGAGCGGGATTAGGAATTTCAGGACTGATTGTAAAGATTCGGGCTACTAGACTAGTTGGATAGAAAGGGCCATTCAAGCTGCAAAAAATGATTCATCTCATGATAGTTTCGATCAGGAAGTGGAGGGGTTACCACAAATCAGGAAACAAGCTGACCTGGTAGTGAAAACAAGGGAAGTAGAGGCTGCTGTTAGGGGCGACTAAGCAGATAATTCTACTGTTTCGAAATCAGGTATTGGTGCAGCCAAATTGGTCAGTTTGGAGGCAGCAATTCAGGCACTTGGCAGTCCAGGGAGCATGATGCATTATTCAGCAGAAAATACATTAACTCAAGAAATTGGCAGGGCTATAACGATAGTGGCAGGGGATCAGGCAATGGGAGCAGGATCGAACATGTCATTACATACAGGTAAGGAGGCAGAGAATAACAAGATACTTGAGTTCGATGTAGGGGCACAGCAAATACAACCTATTCATGATACTCCACAGATAGACGAAGAGATGGCGAATAGGGTCAGGAATAGTCCGGACAAGGAACCCAGTATGAGTTCGCTGGTGGAAGCTTTAGAATAAGCCATTAATCTATTCAAAGAGAGCAATAGATTAAAAAAGAAAAATAAAAAGTTAAATATCAATACGCTTGAAAGCACCAGTGATGATAGTGATGATGTTGACTCTGAATTAGAGTTAGGGCCTCAGGCAACTTCAATGAGTGATTTGAAATTGGGTGCTTCGTCAGAAGTAGAGAAAAGGAGTAGCAAGATTACGAAAGTCGGAATGGTGATATCTCCGGGTACTCGGCATAAGGCTAAGAAGGCAACTCTCCCCTCTCAGGTTAAGAATGATTGAAACTATTATGTTCTAGAATGCTCGTGGAGTAGGTAATAGAGCCACGAGGAGTAGACATAAAAGAATTGCAGTAGATTACAAGGTTAGAATATTAATGACAGCAGAACCAATGATAGAGGATAGTCATCATATGGAGATTGGTAACACGATTTGATTATTAGGTTTTTTGTCTAATGAAGCAATGGGCGGAAATTTATGGATCTTTTGGGCTGTGGATATGGAGGTCTCAGTGATGGTTATGATTGGCAAGTTGATTCATTGCAAGGTAACTGATTTGCTAAATACTTAGTAGAGGAGAGAAAGATATTATCTGAGAATCTTGAACAATTGGCTATGAATTTTGATGACTCGTGGATGGTAGGGGAGATTTTAATGCCACTATTTATGATAATGAAAAAATGAGAGGAAACAATTTCTCCTTGACTAGCATGTCAAATTTTTCGGATTGTATTAAAAATTGCGGATTACATGACTGTGGCGTAACTGGACAAAAGTTTACTTGGTGTAATAATAGAAGAAAGAGAGACCGTATCTGGGCATGATTGGATAGAGTTCTTGTTAATTCGACATGGCTTTCGCAGCTACCTAGTACGAAGGTGGAACATTTGAAGTGTATCTTCTCAGATCATGTGCCGCTACTCGCTTCTATGCCTGTAAAACTAGATTTGGTTTTACACCTTTCAGATTCTTTAATATGTGGACGACACATCTGGCTTTTGCTTATTTAATCTAATCGGTTTTGTGTGTGGAAGTGGGTAATATGAGGGCTTTTGACACAATAGATTTGAAATTTAAAGCTCCTTGCAGAGCTCTTATTAAGTGAAACAAAGAGGTTTTAGGTAATGTTTTTAGTAGACTTAGAGCATTGGAAGTTGAGATGAATCAATGGGAAAAAAATTTATTCTCTGGATGGGAGGAGAATGGATGCAATGACTTCAACTTGGAGGCGAATTGGGATGTTGATGCATGTTGTAACCTTTTTTTTTTTTTTGAAAGGCAAGCATGGGGGGTTATATGTGCTCCCCAGGCCACTAAAAAAAGAGAGTAGAAGATTGGTCACATTCGTGCATATTTTCTACCCCAGCATCATCAAATACAATTTTCTAAATGTCTTCCGCAAAAGAACTAGGAATTATCTCTATAAACTCATTGTTAGGATGTAGCTTTGCCAGTTTATCCGCTGCCTAGTTTTTTTCCAGCACTGTGTGTCGGATCCTGCATCCCGCAAACTTTTTGAGTGTCCCCCTTAATCCTTTTAGTAGTGTTAATTGCTTCCCATGGAGGAGCTTTATCAGAAGTGAGATACTTAACATCAATATAAGAGTTCATGCTAAATTCCACTCGTTGAAGTACATATCGTTGTGCCAATTTCATACCCTGTTCTAGACCTTAAAGCTCATGTAGAAGGACAATTGTAACCTTAGTATGTGTTAGGCAGAATACAAGCTTGCTATTAAACAGAAGGAGTTATATTGGATGCAAAAATCAGGTGAAAAAGAGTTCAAATAAAGGGACACTAGTACAAAGTATTTTTTCGCTTCAGTTAAATCCAAATAGAAAAGATGAACCATCTCTTCGATTAGGCTGACTTGTGGTAGAGAGATCTCAAATTCAGAGGAAGTTTACAAGAAGCGAATGGGTATTTTCACTAATTGTTGTCGTCATAGAAATTATAGGGAATGGATCTGGAATTATTGGAGTCCATCCTTACAGTTATTTCCAGTGCTAACTGTGATGATTTAGTCAAAAGGCCAACCATAGAGGAAGTGAAACTTGCTACCTTTGATATTTCAAAAAATGGTGCACCAGGTCCGAAAGGATTTACTGTAGGCTTTTTTCAGACATGTTGGGAGTTGGTGGGTATTGACATATGGAAAGTGGCAACTCAATTTTTTTAAGGTGAGGCCCTTCCTTCGGCGTTCTCGGCTAATTTGATAGCTATGATTCCTAAAGTGGAATCACCAGGTTATTTTTTTGATTTCCACCCTATTAGTCTTTCTAGTGTGATTTATAAAATCTTTGGTAAATTACTATTCAATAGATTGGCCTTACTATTTCCAGAGATGGTGGACTAGGAGCTGGGGGCCTTTGTGAGTGGGAGCCTTATTGTGGAGAATATTGGACTTGCTTAAGAATTGTTAAGAGATATTAACAAAAAGGTTACTGGCGGAAATGTGGTATTAAAAATTGAAATGGAAAAGGCCTATGATCGATTAGAATGGTCATTTCTCTTAGTGGTGCTCAGACGGTTTGGTTTCAACAATAGGGTGTTTGACATTATTGCCAACTGTATTACCAATTGTGGTTTTTCAGTGTTGTTACAAGGAGTCTATAATGGTTACTTAGGTGTGAGTCAGGGAGATTCTTTTTCTCCCATGTTGTTTATTATTGCTATGGAGGTATTAAATATGGGGTTAAAGGTGTCTTTTAAAAGGGCAAAATTTGTTTTTACTATACCCCTAGAAACTGCAAGCCAATTACTCACCTTTTCTATGCAGATGAAACTCCTATATTCCTCGATGGTAGGAAACCCTCTATCACAGGTTGTATTAAAATTTTGGAGAGATATAGCAAAGCTTCAGGACAAAAGATTAATACAAGGAAAAACTTTTTTATGGTAAAGGAAAAGGTCTCGGCAGAAAGTGTGGTTGCTCTGAAGATTTGTACAGGCTTTCGGTATAAAGGATTTCCAATGAAATATCTGGGAGTTCCTATTTATCAGAGAAGATGCAAAATAATTTTCGTTGATGAATTAGTAAGCAAAATAAAATAAAAAATCAATGGATGGAAGGTGAAATTGTTATTGCTGGGAGGCTGATTGATTTTGATCAAGCACGTACTTAGTTCTATTTTGGTCTATACTTTAAGTGCTATGTGTGTTCCTCGTAAGGTGTTGACAAGGATTTAGAAGATATTGGCGAATTTTTTCTTGGGCGATTATGACGGGAGACTGAAAAAAATGGATATCTTGGGAAAAATAACTTTGCCTATGGAAGAAGGCAGTTTGGGGGTTCAACATTTACTTACAGTCACAAAAGTTTTTTGTGTTAAAGCTCTGTGGAATCTTCTCAATTCTGAGTCATTATGGGCTAATTTTATGAGAAGTAAATATTGGAAGGCGGGAGTTCCCTTGATATGTCAGAAAGAAAAAAGTGGTGCTTTTCCTTTCATGAAGGAGATTATGAAGAGTAGATATGAGTTTGTTGGTAACAATGTATGGTGGATTGGCAACGGGAAAACTAGCTTTTTCGCTTAAAATTGGAATGGAATGATGTTTTTTTACGTTCAGGAGAGTTTATTGAACTTGATAAGTGGCCAATGACGAATGAAGTTAAAGTTGGGTACTTTGAGTTGGTTAGTCCATATCTTCGGGACTTGGCGAAATTGTTATGTGACGATAAAATCCGGGGTGGGGAGCAGAGTGTGGATTCTTGTGTGTGGATTCCAGATACAGATGGCCTATTTAATAATCAATTCACCTATAAAGTGATTCAAATTATTAGGGGAAAGGAAGAAGACTTATCAAAAAAGATTTTGCAAACGCTAATGCCGTCGATAATTTCTGTTTTTGTGTGGGAACTGCTGCGGAGATGTGTTCATGTGGATGGTGAATTACATAGGTGTGGTATTAGTCCCGCCTCGAGATGTTTATGCTGTGACAATACAGATGTGGAAACGTTGAAGTATTTATTCATAGACGAAAGCTTGGCTGCTGAAGTATGGAGCCATTTTAATACTATTTTTGACACCCATGTGCAAAGACAAGCGGAGATTTCAACCATTTTGACAGTGTGGTTTGGGAAGGCAGACATGAGTACGCAAGTTGGTATGCTTTATTATTTGACACCTATGTTGATTATTTGGGAATTACGGAAACAACGATGTAAATGTGCTATGTAAATGCCAACCGAATGGTTTGGCGATGATTTTGTTAGTAAGAAAATGATTGCATTTGGCAAACGCTTGTGTCATTCCTAAATGAATCAGTGTATTCAAAGAAATGCTAAAGGCTATGGGGTTTCCTATTTGGCCGATAAATAATAGGGGGGATAGAATAGTTTATTGGAATTTTCCTCCGGAAGGCTTTGTGGTCGTTAATGTTGATGGCTTTTCAAAAAGTGATAAAGCTACTGGTGGAGTTATAGCTAGACATGATAGAGGCATGTGCATTGTTGTGCAACAAATTGTTTTTGGTGCTGGAACTAATAATCGGGCTGAAGTGTTAACGGTCCTTGAAGGTGTTTGATTATGTATCAGTTTGGATTTGAATAAAGTGGTTATTCAAACAGATTCGGGGATTGTGCAGGGTTTGTTTTATGATGTGTATAAGATCCATTGGTTTTTATAAAAATTTTGGAGGGAGATTAAAAATTTGACTAAGGACATGGTAGTTGGAGTGAAACATTTTTTTAGGGAAGCAAATTTTGTGGCAGACGCGTTAACGGGAAGAACATAAAAGGAAGGTATTGGTCAGGTTTTTGAGAATTCAAATCTTCCTGTAAGAATTGTGGGATTGGTTCAATTGGATAGGATTCATACGCCTTATATTCGTCAGTTTTTGAGGTTGGATAGTTAGATGTCATGTAGGAATACTAGAGCAAGAACGAGTAGACCATTTGCGGCTATTATTCTTGGGTAGTAAACAAGGAAGCATTATTTACTTTGGTATGAGCTGCTATTAGGTCAAGGCTGTAGTGGTTGATTGTTTGGATGGTGTGGTGATATGCGGACAACATGTGTTTTGGACGGTGATGACAATCTTGCAAGGTCTTGGACTATTGGGACAAGTTGTTTGGCTGGATGCTTGGGTCAGAGTTGGGCGTTTCTTTGCAGCTGGTGCTTGCTAATTATTGGCAGCAGTTGGTTGGTTATTTGGTACTTGGTACTTTTCTTTGGTGAATAAGGCCCACTCTTGATGAATAAGGAATTTGCCTTGGTGAATAAGGCCTAAACTCTTGAATAAGGCCTTTTCTTATTGAGAATAACATTGAAGTTTTGATCTGGTTTTTTGATTAGAGTTTTGATGTTTTCAAGTTAATAAGGATTATTACTTGTTTAATTATTCGGGTAAAATAGTAACATACCCCCGAGGCTATGTAATTTTTTTTATAGTGATAAAGGTCTGGCATCCCATAGTTACCCCTCCCCCTATAGGTTATTTTAAAAAAAAGTTTAACCATACTTTTTTCTTTTCTATAATATGTACTCAAGGCCAAAAGGAAACAAAGGAAAAAAAATTACAAATAAAAATAATAAGATAATAAGAGAGAAAAAAAAGCAAAATAACAACACCAACAATGAACAAGAAAATTGGGTACTGGATAAATATGAACTTGTGTTGATAGGCTTTGTTATCCTTTCATTAACTTAAACAATACAAGCATTCTAATTGCGTCTTTTTGCCACCAAAATCTTCTGAGATATAGCTAAAGGTGTGATGGCTAAATGGTTGAGCAATGGCTGATGGTATCACAAGGTCATAGGTTCGAACCCAGCCGGCGGCATCTGGGAAGGGAGGAGTTAAGGGATACAAAAAAAAATAGCTGAATTGGATCACTCTTCAACTACTTGACTTCCAAATCCTTCATTTACACTCTGAAAATGGTGTTTTGTCTTATACTTATATTGAAAATGATGCTCCCTCTTCTACTTGTTCTTGTAATTCTTGTCACTTCTGCATTTAACTAGAACCTGGCCATAAAGAGCTGAGTCTGGAAACAAGTTTTGCAGACTTGAAGTCCTCTCTAAGCTAAATTAATCTGGTAAACAATAATCCAGTAGAAGTTATTATCAACTAAAATTTTGAACATGAAAAAAGAATAAAATGAGCATCCAACATATAAGTCAAAACACACTTTTCCTCTGTGCATCCTTTCAGATACTTGGGGTTCTTTCAAACAAATTCAAAAGACTGTCAGATGCAACGATTAAGACATTAAGCGAAGTTATACAAAAGATAAAACTGGTTTGAGATCACCAGTTTGGATTTTGTGAGTTTTCGCCCAATTATTAGGAGCACATGTGCTCCTCCATTGATAAGCCATCGGGTATTGAATGTAGCTGCTTAGATGGATTAGACAAGAGTGAAGCGAAAATAAGTCTTCATGAAAGGTGGGGGCGATGGAATGGAGTGAAAACAAATCTCCATGTGAGATGGAGGCAATGAGGATATTGTGTGAAGCCTTATCAAGATGGTGTGGAGCTGGCCGAATTGCTGGAACAAAGTACAAACTGTTGCAAAACAGTGTTCTCTTTGCTTCAAAACAGAGTGTTCTCTGCTTCCTGCTACTGTTGTTCCGACAGTGCGTGCTCGTAAGTGATTTGCAATGTTGCAAATTGACAATGGCGTTAATATGATGCTAGTGAGACTTAGAGAATGGTTGACGCCTTATGTTCATTTAGTGCAATCATGTTTTTAGCTATACAATATGAAGTTGAATGTGTATGAGTTTGGAGAGTTTTTTCTATTCATTTTAATGATGTATTTTCATTGGTTTCATTCTCGGGTAAAGTCGTCATGTACCCACGACATGTGTAACATAATTTTTTCCTAGTAATAAAGGTCTGGCATCCCAAACTGCCCCTCCCCACTGGAGGTTTATTTAAAAAACAAAAAAAAAAAACAAGTTGCAAAGAAATTGTAGTAGCCTTCGGGCTTGGTTTGGTTAACCCCATAGGCTCAGTCATGTAACCTTCGAGCATGGATTAATAAATGAATAAAAAGGGTCATTGGCCCTAAAAAAAAAGTGGCAACAATATTGCCGCTTTCGAGCCTGGTTTAGTTGACCCTATATGGTCAGTCTTGTAGCTTTCGGGCATAGATTAATATAAAAATTAATAAACGGTCAATGACCCAAAAAAAAAATTTAAATGGCAAGTTAACAATGACTTAAGTCGCAAATAAGAAAAAATATCTAATAACACATACATTCAAAACAGTGTAGGAATCTAACAACAAGAGAGTAAGCGGATCCACGATCAAGAGAGTTGTACTAATGTGCTCAATATCAATTTGATGATTTCGAGCCTTTTGTTTAACCACAAGATATTTATTGTCAATATACTTTGACTCTCTGGAAGTCGTCATTATTGGAATAAAAAACTCGGTTTTATCATCAGAAAAAAATCTTCAATGGTTTCTCAATAAAACTGATTACGTGAAGTCTTAAAATGAAGTTTCGTAGCCAAAATGCATGATTTGATGCCTCATGACAAGTAACATTCTCGGCTTCTATCGTGAATGAAACAATGAGTTATTGTTTGACACTTTTGCAAGAAATGACACCACCAGATTGCATGAAAATATAACCTAATGTTGATTGTTTAGTATCAAGGCAACCTGCAAAGTCTGAATCCGAGTACCCAACCATTTCTAAGTGATCAGATTTCTTGTACGTGAGAATAAATTTTTTTGTTCTTTGCAAATACCACATTACTCTTTTAGTCACTTTCCAATGATCCATGCATGTATCTTGCAAATATCTGCCAAACATTCCCACTGCGTACAAAATATTTGGACGCTTACAAATATGAGCATACATATGACTCCCCACAGTAGATGTATAAGGGATGTCTTTCATTTGTGCCTTTTTTAAGTCATTCTTTTGACAATAGAGCAAACTTAATTTGTCACCTATAACATGAGAACTTTGCCTAGTGCAAAGAACCTATCAAGTGCCAATTCAACAAATATTTGATGTGACAGACCAATAATACTACGTGATTAACTACATAATCATTCGAAATAGCAAGTCTCCTCCCCGTATTGGATCTCCTTAATTGAATTTGTAATTGAGAAGGTTGAGGTCCTTCGAGAATGCAATCCAGCTATATTTTTGTGATTTGCATCTGCATCCTGTTCAAGAACAGGTATGAGACAGGTCGAATATCAATCATAGGAATGTCAACACATTTTTCTTCAAAACTAATATTTTTGGATTGTGTAATCCCATTATTTTAAAGATCCTAAATAAACATGGCATTATCCGTCTAAAATAAGGTATTAGTAGAGGGGTTATAAAACTTGAATCCCTTTGATCTTTTTGAATATCCAATAAAGTAGCAACTAACAGTTTTGGAGTCAATTTTCCTTTATGAGGTCTGTAAAGCCTAGCCTCAGCTGGACACCCCAAATATATAAGTGCCAAATGCTAGGACGTCTATCAGTCCATAGTTCTAAGGGGTTTTGTTGTCTGCTTTACTAGGTACTCTATTAAGGATATAAACTGTAGTATTTTAGGGTTCTATTTTGTTTCTTAGATACACCATTTTGACGTGGTGTTCCTGGCATGGTGTACTGAGGAAAGATGTCACATTCTTGTAAGTACCTCGCAAATGGACCTTAACATTATCCTGAACCGTCATATTTACCATAGTATTCACCACCACGGTCATATCTAATGGCCATAAATTTCTTATTATGTTGATTTTCAACCACAGCTTTATAGGCCTTGAATACATCCAATGATTGTGATTTTTCATGTATTAAGTATAGATACCGATAGCGTTAATAATCGTCTGTAAAAGAGATAAAATATTGTTGACCAAAGGGAATGGACCACAAGTATCAATACGTATCAAATCTAAGACACCTGAGCTTCTATGAGTACCTAACTTCCTAATATTTCTTTGTTTCCCTTTATACATTCCATACAAATCGTAAAATCTGTAAAATCAAGGGTACCAAGAACACCGGTTGACACAAGCCATTCGATCGTCAGTTGAAAGATATGACCTAAACGCTTATGCCATAAACATAGTAGAGTTCTCATTAAAATATAAAAATTTAAATAAACCTCCAGAGAGGTGGGGCAGCTATGGGATGCCAAACCTTAATTACTTGATCAAAAAGATTTTACACCAGTCAGGGGTACATGACAACTTTACCCGAAAAATTAAAAACATAGTCTGGGGCCTAAACCAAATATCTAAATCTGAGGCCTAAAACTATGGAACAAAACCAAAGACCTTCATAAGGCCTTTCATAAAAAAACATTACAGTAGCAAAATAAAAGTAACCAAGAACAAGGCCTTATTCATCAAGAACTCTGCTTTACTCACCAGGGAGAAGCTAAGCAATAGTTTGATCTTATTCACCAAAAGATAGGCCTAGTGCATTAGGCTTAATTCAGTGCAATAATATGTAAATAAGGTCACAGAGGAAAAGTTACTGCCAGTAGCAATTAAGTCTACGGGCATGGGGAACATTACGAATTCGGATTCGATTTCGGAGAGCAATAAATTGGCGGCAAGACGGAGCAATAATGAAGTGATTGTTGATGACGTTGAGGGGTCAAACAGTGCTGAAACAGGAATTAATAATGCTGAAATCAGACCTAATTCAGGGCATAAAGTTGCTGAAACAGGGATTAAAACACAGGAAGTATCCCCTGTTTTTGATGGAATTTCGGGGATGGAGAGTAAGGTGGAATGAGGGACAGCTAGTATGGTTGCAACAGCATTTTTTCGAGCTGAAACAGAGGCTGGTATTGAGCTGAAACGGCCAGACATTGGTGCTGACAGTGGCGATGACAGGATTGCTGGCAAGGGTGCTAGCAGCGGCGCTCATAGTGGGGCTCACAGTCGGGTTCAGAGTAGTGCTGGTAGTGGTTATGACAGCAACGTGAATGGCAAGATTGTAGGGGATCCTGCAGGTGATGGTAAGGAACAAGGTGACGAAACATTAGTGGACGCCGTAGTAATTGAAGCACTGGATATCACACATAGTTCAGTTGCAGGTTTGCTAAAAAAGGATCCCAAACTTGGTAAGAATACGAACATGGGGAGTTATTAGAAAAAGCAATTATTTTGGTCAAAGTAGGACTCAAATTGAAAATGAAAAGGATGAATATAAATACTTTTGACAGTGCCAGTGATAATAGTGATGAGGCGGGTTCAAAATCATAATTGGGACCCCAGTTTTCGTTGATAAGAGATTTGGATTTGGGGGCTAACTCAAATGGGGAAATCAATATTTAGAGAAAAAAAGTCAGATTGGCACTACCTCCAGGTTGTTAATTCCCAAGAGAGTGTAGGGGCACGAGATCCATCAATAGTTAGTACACCTAATTTCTCTGTTTGCATCGAAAGATGTGGCTTGCATGATTGTGGATCAGTGGGGCCTAAAATACTTGGTGCAATAATAGACGTGGAAGAGACCTTATTTGGGCTAGATTGGACAGGATTCTTGTCAACTCGGCCTGGTTATCGTTGTTATCCAATCCAAAGGTGGAACATTTTCTTCGTACGTTTTCTGATCATTCTTCTATCTTGGCTTCCATGCCAACTCAGGTGCGAACATGATTTTCTCCTTTTCGTTTTCTTAATATGTGGGTGACTCATTATACTTTTCAGGATTTGGTTAAGTGCATATGGGCTACAGAGGTAGGTGATATGAGGGCCTTGGACAGAGTGGATGTTAAACTTAAATTTTTGAGACGTGCCCTTATCCAATTGAACAAAAATGTTTTTGGCAATGTCTTTAGCAGAATTAGAGCGCTGGAAGATGGAATGCAACAATGGGAAACTATTCTATTGGCGGGTTGGGAGGATTTTTGAAATAATGGCCTCAATATTCATGCCAACTGGGATGTGAATGCCTGTGATAACCTTAATAGATGTCATACGGAGTACAAATTAGCACTTAAGCAGAAGGAATTATATTGGATACAAATATTTGGAGAAAAATAATTTAAACAAGATGATGCTTGCGCTAAGTTTTTTTTTTTGCTTTTGTTAAATCCAAACAAAAAAGAAGGAATATATCTCATATTAAATTTCCTTGTAGAAGAAAATTTTCGGATCCGAAGGAAATCATCCGTGATACCAATGGTTATTTCAATAAGATGCTAACGTCCCAAAATACAGTGGTGGATGAAGATTTGATTGGTTGCATTCCAACAATTATCTATAGCTCAAGTTTTGATGATTTGAAATTGAGACCATCCTTCGAGGAAGTTAGGCAAGCGATTTTTGATATCCCGAAAAATAGTGCTCCGGGTCTACATGGATTCACTGTTGGTCTCTTTCAGTCATGCCGGGAGGTGGTGAGTTTTGATATATGGGAGGCGGCGGTTCAATTTTTTTGTGGCGAGGCTCTTCCAGTAGCTTTTTCAGCTAGCCTGATTACTTTGATCCACAAAGTGGATGACCGAGGTTTTTTTTTTAATTTTTGCCCTATTAGTCATTGCAATGTGATTTATAAAATATTCAGTAAAATGCAATAGATTAGCCAGTTTATTACCAGAAATGGTCGCCCAATAACAGGGGGACTTTGTTTGGGGAAGATCCATTGTGGAAAATATTGGTATCACTAAGGAGATGGTCAAAGATATTCATAAAAAGGCTTTTGGTGGAAACATGGTTCTGGCATCCAGGGAGAAATTGGTTTTTACCATACACCAAGAGCATGCTTGCCTATCACACATCTTTTGTATGCAGATGACACTTATATTTCTCAATGGTCTGAAATCATAAGTTTTGGGCTGTATGGAATTTTTAGAAAGATATAGTAAGGCTTTAGGGCAGAGAATCAATGCAGACAAGAGTTCTTTTATGGTAGAAGAAAAGGCTACTGTTGAAAGAGTGGTAGCACTAAATACTTATATAGGTTTTCAATACAAGGACTCCCCTATGAAATATTTAGGTGTTCCATTTTTCCATGGGAGGAGCAAAATAATTTTCTTTGAAGAGCTAATTAACAAAATATAATTTCGAGTTTTAGGTTGGAAGGCGAAACTCCTGTCTTTGGGAGGGAGATTGATCATAATCAAACATGTGCTGAGTTGTATTCCGATTTATACTCTAAGTACTATGTGTGTGCCTCAGAAAGTCTTATCAAGGATTCAGAGTTTGTTAGTAGATTTGTTTTTGGGGAGATTGTGAAGGAAGGCTAAAAATTAAAATGGGTTTCTTGGAATAAAATTTGTCTCCCTGAGGAGGAAGGAGGACTAAGGGTTAGGAGTTTGAAGGTGGTTATTAAGGCTTTCCGAGTCAAGGCTTTGTCAAGCTTACTTAATTTGAACTTGCTATGGGTGAATTTTATGCGAAGTAAATATTGGATTTCACGGATTTCTGGGATTCCTTTGAGCTGCGAAATGAGAATGGTGCTTTCTGTATTGGAGCTGTCTTGAAACAGAGTTTTAGACTCTGTTTTTTGCTTGCTGCTGATGCTGCGGCGTAGCGGGCTGGTCGGTTTGAAGTTGGGATGGTGGCTGCGGCTGGGGCGAGGTGGAAGCTGTTCACTGTGGCTTGCTATCTGGCGTGGTGTGTCGCTGATTTCTTGGATGCAAAGGAATGGCTGCTTATTTCCAGTGATGGTGCGGTCTTGCTGGTGAGTTATCTTTGCTGGCTGATTATGGTTGCAGCTGGGTTGGACAACTTTTGTTTGTTGATGTGGCATGGCGGTGGCTGGTACTTCGGTTGTGGGGCGGTATTGGCAGTTTTTGTTCGTGCAACATCGTTGGAATGCAGCTGTTTTGGGGGGTTGCTGGCTGGTACGTGAAGTGTTGATGCAGGTGGTTACAAGAATGTTGCGTCTAATCTTGCTATGGTGGCCATTGGGGGGTGGCTGTTGGTGCGGTTACAAGATTTTGTTACATTTGATTGAGTTTGGTGTTTAGGTGTTTGGTTGCTTGGCAGCTAGTAATTGTCTTACCTTCTTTTGAGTAAGGCGTTGTGGTTCTTAGTTCTTTTCTTTTGAGGAAGACCTTTTCTCTTGAGTAGGGCCTTACTCTTGAGAAGGGTTAAAGGCTTTATCTCGAGTTGAATTTTGGTTTTGAGCCTTGTTTTGAGTTTGTTTCTGAATTTTTATTTCGGGTAAAGTCATAATGTAACCCAACTCGTTGTAACAGTTTTTGTTTATAATAATAAAGGTCTGGGATCCCATAGCTGCTCCTCCATTCCAAAACTTAAAAAAAAAAAAAATAGTGGTTAAAAATAGTACATATAAATTTACATATTTAATAATGGGTCATTATGAGAAATCGAGCACACCATTACAATTTAAGTCTTTGGACATGCAAGGCAACTTGTGAGTGGTTCTCTAAAAAAACCACAGGCTGTTTAATTTAATCAAAATAAAATCGACCTTTGCCAAACAATAAATAAGTAAATCTTAAATATTTAATCCATAAGTAAATCTTAAATATTTTACTTAAATTAATTACCTTATATATTATTATTATTATTATTTTTTTAATCAAAAAATTGACTTACATTCTATACGGGGGTACATTACGACTTTACCCGTATTAAAAACCAAACAGAAAGCGATAAACAAAACATATTTCTAAACAAGATATGACAAAACCATACCCATACTAAACCAAATGATGGCATCCTAAGATAGCACAAAAACACTACCTGTAGAATAGCATTCTCATTTAAAAGCCGGAAGTCTAAGATATGCCGTCTTATTCTTGTCAAGAATAATTAGGGACTTTATTCTTTTAGGAAGCGATCCCCACGAATAAGTACGAGAACTATGCTCCTTTTGCACTAAAGTAGCCAAGGCGTCAGCTACAGAATTTGTCTCTCTGAACACATGGATGCAATGCCACCCCGTATCCTTTATCATCGCCCGTATCTCCCTCCACCAATTACTTAGGAACCAAGGAATTTTTGTTTGTTGGAAAAGCCATTGTTTAACCACCATTGAATTTTTGTTTTGTTTGATCCAATGATACACTTTAATGATTACATAGCTGAAAGAGAACTCCTTCCCATCATAAAGTTTTCTGTTTCGCTGAATCCAAAGCTCCCATAAAACAAAAAGAGGAGTAAGATGAGTGAGGGTACCTGATAAGGTAGATTTGTTCGCCTTCCTAAACCACGCCTTTAACATGGTATAGACTTCAACCGGTCTATGGACGTGAATGTCAAAAATCAGATCGAAATGTCTCCACACTCTACATGCTAATTCACCCTCCAGGAAAAGATGTTTTATGGTTTCCTCCTCAGCATGAAAACAACATCCACATTTAGAAGCCAACTGAAATCCGATTCTTCTAATTTCACCATCTATGGGAATAGCCCTTTTAATAACTTTCCATGTGAAAACGGAAATTTTAGAAGGCAAAAGAGGGTGCCATATCCAATTCCAGAAATAATCTGGTGTCCCTCTACCACCGAGGATTTTACAAACAGAGCTGATGGAGAATATACCATCATTAGTGGGCATCCAAATTCTAGTGTCTCGATCTCCGTCATCACCTTTCACTATTGTCTTATATTGCCGGCCGAAATAACGACCTTTCTTTGGGCTGATTGTTATTCGCATGGGTCATGTCGCAACCATATACAATCCACTAAACAATAATTGAAATTCAAATGTAAATAAAATTTCATGAAATAGGTCACTTAGGCGATGTATCACAAAAATTCACCTAAATTTAAATTCTAGATTGCAAATTAAAATATTCTTTAAGTCATCCAAAAATTCCATAAACACAGGAATGAGGAAGACCAAAAAATGCAAAGGGGTCTAGTTCAATAGGCCAAGTAGCCCAAACAGGCCCAAATAACCTAAACCGATCCACCAAGGCAAGATTGGGTCAGCTGGTCCACTAGGATAAGACCAACCCAACTGGTCCAGACCTGTCCACTAGGACCAGACCAACCAGTCCATTAGTAGAAGACTGGTCTAGCCGGACCCGAACCGACTCAACAGATTTGAATTGGCCAGTTGGACCCGAACTTGACTCGGTTATATATATATATATATATATATATAATTTTTTATTTATTACAGCCACTAGGATGCAGGGGAAACTATGTGATGAAAAACTTTAATTAACTGATCAGAAGATTTAGACAAATCGGAGGTACATTATGACTTTACCCGAAATAAAAACCAAAAACATAGCATAAGGCCTAAAACACCAAAGTAATAAAAAGAAATTCAAAGAAATCTTTCAAGAAGCCTGGGAAAAAACCAAAACCATAAGCCTAATTCATCACAAACATTAGGCCTAAATCACCAAGGGCCTTGGTCTTAAGAAACTACTCAGATAGACTACAGCTAAACCTGACAACATTAACCAATGGCCCATAAATCAGGCAACCAAAACAATCTGCTGTAATTAAAGACGAGAGTAGCATCACCGTCCCAAAGTCCTTCACGTCCTGACTGCATCAAGAAACGTAGCCAGTGACCACACATACATGCCACCTTAGGACGAGCAAAGTATCTAGTACGTATCCAATTACCGACGGAAACTCCAATCGCCTTCATGATTGCCGGAAGAAAAAAGGTGAAAGGAAGATTAGGGAGTTCAATCCATAATGGATCCATTTCAGGATCCGCCCGAAGACTAAATCTTGGATGCCAACGAAAAATTTTATATCAAACTCTACAAATCGTAAAGGATTCCTTGGATAAAGCTTTCTTGACTACTTTCTTTAGAATTTAAATAAACCATCACATGCCTAGGATCAATTAGACCCATTATGAACTCTCCGGATATCCCCCAAGATCTATGAATGGAAACTCTTATCGAGTCTAGCGAAGGCCAAAAACTGGAGAACTTCAAAACGACAATATGATTTGAAACATGAGTCTCACCTCGTGCAACATCCGAGTCAGATAGCCTCAAAGCCAAACTTTCGTCTTTCCTAAAGGTCGTGGAATCCGTGGGCTTGTCATCAAGGTCATCCTTCATCGCCTTTCCTATAACCTCCGCAAAAGAATGTCGAGAAGATCCATCGTCCTCCTTGCCAGCCGCAGGGGCAACCCCCTTGGCTGGCTGTGTCACCTCTATGAAGATCTATCTGCCTTCACTAACAGACTAGATCAATGGATGCAGAATGAGGAGATGCCAACCCGACAAACCCAGCCAGCCCTTGATTACAAAGATCAAATCGAAGTCCATGAAAACCAGGAAGCAATCGACCAGAATCTGTAAACCGTCCAGGCAACCAATCGTCCTGGACAATCCGTTCAGCAACTCAACCAGGAATCAACAATCCAGAAACAGTCCGACCAGGAATCAAATCAACCAGGAAAGATCGACCAGGAACCAAATCGAGCAGTCCCAGGAAGCCTAATCGTCCAGGAAACCAAATCATCCAGGAAGCAGTCCCAGGAAACCAAAACGTCCAGGAAACCAAACCGTCCAGCCACTCGTCAACCAGAAGGACGTCGGCGACGCAGGAGGCAGCCGGTCGACCTAGGTATGGCAACGACGGTTGTAGGGTTAGTGCTAGTCAACGGTGGAGATGGTCTCCAAATATCTTGGAACGGTTAAGATTGAATGGAAAAAAACTAAATTTTTTTCCAGTTTTGTCCCTGAATTCTCCTCAGAGCAGAGCTCTTTGTAATTGGTACTTCCCCTAATGTGTCCCAGCAGTCCACCAGAAGCAAATTTCATTGTTTGTAAACAATAAGAAAAGATATATGAGAAAAACAAAGAAAATAATCATCATAGTCAAGGGGCTTGGTTGGTTAGATATAAAACATACATGGAATTGAAACCGTTTACATGGATTCCAATTGAAACCGTATAGAATGTAAGTCATTTTTGGATAATTAATAAAGGTCTGGCATCCCATAGCTGCCCCTCCCCTCTGGAGGTTTAATTTAAAAAAAAAAAAAAAATATTATGAGCCCCCACCACCAACGGAAAAACCAATCTTGTGTAGAATCGATATAGAAACCAAACAACGAAAATTGGCTTACCAAATAAAATATCTTGAAGTTAATGAAAAATGAAAAATGAAAAATGAAAAATAAAAAATGAAAAAGGAAAAAGGAAAAATTAAAATTAAAAAATATACATATATAACAAAAAATAGTAGAAAACAACTTACAAAAATAAAAAAGGAAACTAATTATAATCATGGTACAAAATGAGAGCTTTTGGCTGGGTGATGTGTAGGGGTATTACGGTCCATTCATTTTCAGATTGTTCTCAACCTTTGGATTAACATCACGATCTAATCTAGGCTGTTGTTTTCTAGGTTTTTCATGTTCCCTTTATGGGGTCTCTCCCAGCTGACTATGGCTTCCCTCCCCTTGGGGATGGTGGAGCCTCGGGCAACGTTCCCAAGGTGCCCGTTTGTTCTTTTTTCCAAGCTTTGAGGATTGCAAACATCGTTGTCAGTAATAGGGAACCTTTGGAAGGTACACGTTTTCGTAAAGTAGGAAACCCAACCATCTCTCTCACGAACTATGATGTTACTCGTTTGGATAGGTGTGTGGAAAAGTATGTCATTGTCCTCAAGTTTTCGAGTTTTCTTCCCTCCCTATAAGCGATTCAAGAAACCACTCATAGATCTTGGGGAGTAAGCGGTGACTTCACAATGGGATTGCTCAATCCTAGGCATGTCATTATGAAATTTCAGGCAGAAGAAATGTTAAAAGCGCTTTCTAGATGCTCGTTTTGGATCCGCGGAATTCTATTCAAAGCATTCCGTTGGCATGAGGGATTCAGTTTAAAGGGTAATCCAAATCCCTCTTTGGACTGATCTTCCAGCCATCCCGTTGCGGTACTTTCAGACAATGTTGTTAAAGGAGGTAGGGGACTCCCCAGGAACCTTCCTACACAGACGAGAGCACACAATGTTATACAAAACAAAGAGTTGCACGTATCTGTGTAGAAATGGATTTCTCTGTGCCATTTCCACCCAAAATCTTGGTGGATATTTTGGATAGTAATGGTTAATGGAAAAATATTAATTTTTCTTATTGTAGGAGCCTTCTAGCTAAGAAGAAATTAGAGGAGTTTAAAGTGGCAACGAAGGATGTTAAACCACAAAGGGCGGAGGTGAAATGGGTCTACAAACTAGTGAAAAAAAGGTGGAATAGGCTGGCCCGAGTTGAGCTGAAAACTCAATTGGAGAAGTTATCCTCAGTCTTAATGGTTCCCAGGATCAGGTAACCCGTATATTGCCAGGTTTAGAAAAAAATCAGTTTGTAAATGTAAATAAATTTAGTTTACTTGCTGATAAAGAAGATGAGGTGTTGCCAGTCCTTGTAGAAGCATTGTATGATTAGGAAAGAGCATTGGCAGTCCCTATAGAAGCATTGGCATCCCCTATAGAACCTGCTTTTGGCAATAATGATGGAACATATCACGCTGTTGAAGATAACATTGACGGGCAGAATGATGGGAACGGTGGTTTGCAACAAAAAGATATATTGGCGAATATGGTAGTGGTAGTGTCTTCAGGTTTTGAGCTTAGAGCATATTTGAAAGGTGTTGGGTACACGAGTATTGAGGTCAGACAGGCTACAGAAAATCAGCAAGTTTTAACTCCTAGTACGGTGCGTCCCCAGGCGGAGCAACTGTTAGTGATGATTCATGTCCCATTTGAGGAGAGCGTTTGCAGCACAGGAATGCTCGAAAGAGGGATCTAAAGTTGTCGAACATGTTAATGCAAAGGTTGGGGCTAGTAAGTTGTCAATGGAGAAGGATAAAACTGATGAAAATTCAACAAATAAGAGAGATTTGATGGCTTCTTTGGGGCATGACTATGAAATTCAACAATGAAAATGAAGGGATCTCAGTCGGACAAAGGGGACATGGATGGGGCCCTAACTGTCATGAATTGGAAAAAGGATATGCTTCTGATAATGCTAAGGGAAAAAAAGGTAAACAATAGTTATTAATGATTGACAACGTAAAGTTTTTGAATGCGCGGGGAGTAGGAAAGATGGGCAGACGTTGCAGATTGAAAAAACTAATGCATGATTATAACTTAAAATTATTAGTGATAGAAGAACTGATGATTACGGCTAGCATGCACTTGGAAGTTAAAGGAAAGGTTAAGTTATGGATTTTTTATTATGATGAGGCGATGGGGGGGGGGAACTTTGGCTTCTATGGTCGAATGATTTGGATGTTGTTGTCTTTGGAGCTTCATATCAGGTTATTCACTGCCAGGTAAACTTGATTTTTGTAAACAAAATATATTTTTTTTTTTTGTTTACACTAAAACATTTTTGGGAGGATATGGAACAGTTTGGAATGGGTGTGATTGACCCTTGAATTATAGGAGTTGACTTTAACATTATTATGGATTCGAGCGAGAAGCTAGGTAGGAGAAGTCCAAACAATGTAGCAATGGCAGAGTTTATTGGTTATATCGCATCTTGCAAGCTTTTTGATGTCGGTTATGGCGGGCCAAAATTAACTTGATGCAATAATCAACAAGGCGCTAACCAAATGTGAGAAAGAGTTGATAGATTCCTTGCCAATTCAAACTAGTTAATTTCGATGCCTAGTACCAGGGTGGAACACCTTAATAGAACTTATTCTTATCATGCTTTTCTTTTGTTGTCTTTGCCATCAGTGCTCCATGCAGGTATGACCCCTTTTAGATTCAAGAGCCGTGGACAAAGTGGTATTTAAACTAAAAAAAACTGGTGAAGAGAACCGAAAGGTTGAAATAGATATGTTTTGGAAATATTTTTACCAAACTGAGAAGTTTGAAAAATGAGATAAAACAGTGAGAATTTGCTTTGTTGAATGGGTGGGATGTGGATGCAATGTAAATCTGAATAGATGTCAAGCAGAATACAAATTTGCTTTTGTTAGGGAGGAAATTTATTGGAAGCAAAATCAAGGGAATGAGATATTAAAGATAGGGATACTTACACCAACTAAAATGGGCGAAAGGTTGCCAAAATTTTACTGGGATGGAGGGTAAATTAATTAAAGATAAAAAATCTTTTTTGAAGGAAGAAAACAAATTCTTTGAACGCATCCTTTATTTTGAGGGTTTTTAGGATGATCAAGACCTGTTAGATTTCATTCCTTGCCTGATTAAATAGGATGATAGTGACATACTGATGGCTGAACCGAGTTTAGAAGAGGTTAGGTTTGTCGTCTTCAGTATACCTAATGATAATGCGCCAGGTTCAGATGGTTTTACATCATGTTATTTTTAGTTCTGTTGGCAAATAGTTGGTGTTGATATCTGGGAAGGTGCAAAGGAATTTTTCAGATGCCATACTCTACGAGGGGCTTTTAAAGCCAATTTGATCTCTTATACCAAAAACAGAAGATCAAAATTCTTTTTATGAATTTCGTCCTACCAGTTTATACAATGTGGTATATAAAATTTTCATTAAGATATCATGCAGCAGATTGTCTCTATTATTTCCAGAAATTATCTCTCATTAACAAGGTGTGTTTGTGAAAGGGAGGATAATTTCATAGAATAACGGAATGGCTCAGGAGTTGAGGCAGTCTATTGGTAAGAAATTTGTCGGGCATAACATTATTTTCAAGTTAGACATGGAAAGGCCTACGACATGATTGAATGGGGCTATCTCTTAGCGTTGTTGAATCGGTTTGGATTTGATAACAGGTTTTGTTTGCTTATTTTTAATTGCATATCTAATTGTGTTTATTTATTCTTATGCAAGGAAGGTGTGATGGGTATTTTTATGCTTCACGAGGGCTGCAACAAGGCGATCCTTTATCTCCCCTACTGTTTGTCATAGCAGCGAAAGTTCTAAGTAAAGGGCTCACACGTGCTTTTTATAGGAATGAAGTGGGTTTTTATTACACGCCCAAAGTTTGCGGCCCGATGGAATGTCAAGGGGATGTGTTTCCGCTTGCCATGGACTTTACGACTCGTGGCAGAATCTGGCACCGATGGTTCAGGCTGCTCTGTATGATGTAGCTGAATCTGGGAGCACTCTATCTATTTCAATGCGGCTTAGTGGTAGCCTCGTGCCATAGGTTGGTCTCCACTTATTGTTCCTTCCGAGTGGTTAGCAACATACTTAACACACTGGTGAAGGGCAAAAACCAGTGTTTTCATCTGGTGGATCCATGGTCTTCTCAAGATGAGATTTTAGGATGATGGTGCTTCTACCATCACGAAGTAAACAAATAGGACCTTCCTAAGCTTCGGTTTTCTTGCTACCATAGCAAATCTTATCATTCCAATAGAGAAGCATTTCTCCCTGCTGAATCCGATCAGCGGGTGTTCTTAAGACGTCAAATTTTTCTCCTTGAGGTCCATGCTGCGGAACGCATTGTAGAAAAGAATGTTAAGCTCTCTTTACTTCCCACCTTGCAATGGAGATCGAGATGACTAAGGCGTCGTTATGTGGTGTCCGGACTCCTTCGAGGTCCTTGTCCGTAAAGGTCAAGGTGGGAATGCGGCTCAGGACCCTTGAATGGTTGGTGTGCCTGTCCTCATCCATTGATTGTGTCTGCATATCCATGAGTATCCACTTACGAGACCTGTATGACTTGCCTTCATTTGGTCTGACTCGATGAAGGATGTATATTATCCCTGGAGTCTCGTTCTTTATTTCTTTAACTTACTCCCCCTTGTCCTTTGTCAATTTTTTTTTTGCTTCTCAGACTGTGGGTACTCTGTTAGTTTGCCATTGCAGACCCAATACTCAACCTCATACCCCAGATTCTTGCAGTTATTAGCGTTGTAGTCGCTGTCCTTTTGGTACGTGCAGTACTTGCCGTTGTTGCGCTTTGCGGGGTCTCCACGTGTCTTTGGGGGCACTTCAAATCCTCCCAGGGTTTCATTGATTTTAGTATGTTTGTTAGGTTAGTGTTTAGGGGTGTCACTGCTCTGGATCAAACTTAGTTGGATGATTTGTTTGGTCTGAGACGAATAGGGTCTGGCTTGTGTGTCACCGCTCTGCCTATTGTCCCCTTCGTATTCCCTTTTTATGGTCCTCGACTCTTCCTAGTCAATGTGTCTTTTGATGCTCTTGTGGACCTCCGCCATGTCCAGAGGGGGCTCTAAGGTGAGATCTTCGTAGAACATTCCCTATTTAAGGCCCGCAGTGAAGGCCGTCATGGCTGTATCGTTGTTGCACCCGACGATGACAGTTAGCTCACTGTGGAAGCGCGTGACATCCTCTTGGAATGTCTTGCCGGACCTCTACCTTTGGGAGACTATGTAGTGTGGGCCGTTTTAGAAGTGTTGTCTTCTGCAAAATGCGTAAGGAATTCCTTTGCCAATGTTTTGAAATAGATGGATTTCTTTCGAAAGATATGGAACCACATCAATGCAGAGCTTTTCAGACTAGTGGGAAAGGTTCTGCACATGACAGACTTAGATATTTGTTTGAGGTCCATTATGTGTTGGTAATGGCGTAGATGATTGAATGGATTGGTGGTCCCGTCGTAGGAGTTGAGCTTCGAGGAATGAACTTCCTCGGAAGGGCCTCGTTCATGATTCGATCAAAAAATGGTGGGACGGAGAGCAGGTACAGTACGTGTGGGTCATGCGCTCCTCTGTGGAGGGAGTTCCCAAAGCTGAGCTTTTTTTTCTTGACGTTGAACTTAATGTTAGCAACGCTACCTCTTTTAGTCAAATAAGAACTGGTGGGTACATGGCTTTCCTGTGCTTTTCGGTAGATGGCAATATTTTATTGGTGGAAAGCGTTCTCGAATTTTTGTAAAAGGATCTGTAACATTCTGTTTTTTCCTAAACAGAACATCTATCTCTGGCAGCATTGGTTGCCCAGATGCTGATGCTTGCGGATGGCGGGATGACACTACTACAAATATAGGCATGCATAGCGCTTAAAAATGGGCTTAGATAGCGCTCAAAAAAGCGCTATGCAAGGCGCGTACTTGAATAGCGCTTCGCTTAGATAGCGCTTTGAAGAGCGCTCAAAAAAGCGCTATGCAAGGCGCGTACTTGAATAGCGCTTCGCTTAGATAGCGCTTTAAAAGCGTTGATTTTTTTTTTTTAATTAACTTCAATAGCGCCTTCTAAAGCGCTATGTAAGCGCTAATTTTTTTAAGTTAGCTTGAATAGCGCTTTTTTAAGCGCTATTTAATTTAAATGAATTTTTTGAATTAGATTTGTTTATCTGCTAAGATAGCGCGTAAATAAGCGTTATGGAAGTAATTAGATTGTTCTTAGATAGCGCTTAAAGAAGCGCTATTGTAGTATATATGTTAAACTTAAATAGCGCTAATTTGAGCGCTATCTAAGTTATTTGATTTGTTTTTTCTATTTTTCCGATACCGATTTTCTGGGCTAAATATAATATTTAATATAATAATGACAACGTTCAATCAATCAATAAAGACACAACATGATAACTAACTGTTTCTCATTCATTTAAAATATAATTTAAGCATTAATACAAAATTGTTAATATGCTATCATATATATTTGTTCGTAGCACAATACTAATAAATATCTTAAACTACAGACATAATTAAAATGTTTTGCTTCAGCTTTCCATTTTCTCCTTGAGAAATCGGTTGTACAAGTATCCTGACCAATTGATTACGAAATTCTCCATTTTTTTCGGAGAATAAAATTTGACTGGCTGTTTAAGAACAAACTGCAAATACAAAAGTTACAATCAGTATATAGTTAGATGATATCAAATACTTCAAAAATCAACAAATAAAATAATTCAATAAAACTATTTACTTACAAAAACAGGAATACTTGTATCACCAGATTTCAAGAGATCCTCAATATAGCAACAAATATAATGACCGCAATGGATGCCATCCATCTCAATCTGCTTTGGACACTATGAGAAATAACATCCAATTAATTATATGCAATTTGTTACCATGTCTTATTATATAAAATAATTTTTAGTACTGTAAAATATTTACCTGAATGTTTGCCCAATTAAATCTGTTCATTGCCGCCTTTGTTATAGAGCCGCCTCGACGAGTCCGATAACTTCTCAATGCACTATTTTGTATAAAGTAATATTATACATATGTAATATGTATAAATTTGTAATGTAAAAATAAAACTAGAACATGTATTTACCTTTCAACAAAGTTTTTCAAATCAACGCGTTGTGCGATCTTCGTACGCGGAACTGGATCCATAAAGTATATCATCTCTGTTTCGGTATTGATACCAATCAATACCCAATGTTGACTGCATAATATTTCAAAAAATTTAGACATCCTGATACTTAATAAACACATAATTGAATCTTATTTATATTGAACTCACCCAACATTATGCGGCACCAATAATAGATGGTCTTTTCCTGTATGCTTCAACAAACATTCGGCCAAATGATTGGCCGATGTCCCATTACCTAGCATAGGTGTAATATGGGGCGACATAAAAGAAAACTTCCTCGCTAACTCGACATTTTCGGATAGATAGACTTCACCCAAATACCTTCAACAATCAACAATGCATAAGGACAAATAAAGTTTTAAAACATTAACATCAAATAAATTTATTTTACCAGTTTTATCACCTTATATAGAAGGCGATGCTTGAGGCACCTAACCATCGATCCTTTAGAATCTCCACGACATGTTCATGAACAATGCATTCGTTCCAAGGCTCCCCGTCAAAATATGCTGTCATGGAAACTTCGATACCACCATTCATGATGTTTGAGGGTAAGAAACGCAAAATATGCAATACCATGGAATTATGAGGAGAATCTCCACACTTAGGATATCCTAATTGCTTAGCACAAAGCGTTGATTCTACACTTTTCATGATAGGCTTATTAGCATCGTTCCTCTTATCCATATTCTTATTCTTAGGAGGTGGGCACTGCAAATCAAAAATTAACTTGTGAGGTAAGTATTGAATTTGAGCTATATGTTCTCCTACTTTCAAGAATAGCTTTCTAGCACTAAGCTATATGTTCTCCTTATCAATTTCAAACATAGCTTTTTAGCAATCTAAATAAACTATATGTTCCTTATCAATTCCTAGCAATCTAAATAATTTCATCAACATGAACAACAAACAACAAAGATATCCCAGACATGCTCCTAATCGCAAGAAAAAATGAGAAAATACTTGATACATAAATAATTGTACCTCTATTCTCAAAGACACCAGCTTTTTTGGCCACGAAATGAAATGGCCAACAGCTTCTCCTACAGTCCTAACTTCGTCTGTACATTGCGGCACCGCTGAATGTTTCTCAGATTCTACCGCCACTTCAAATTGTATCCTCGCATAACCTGAAATTGCATCATGGCATTGTATAAGTATAATAACACACACACACACTAAGTCGGTATATAAATCTTAAAGTAATATGTTCAACCTTCTGGTAGTGGAACACCATGAAGAATTTCATTCGGGCGATTATGCAAAATACTTTGCCCAACATGTCTACGAGGGTTCTCAATATACAAATAACATCTAATAGGACCCTAGAAACGAAAAATATGTTAGTCTTTTATCCAATAAACATATTTATTAGCCAAGTTTGAAAATTAAATATACCTCAGGAAGAACCTCATTCGGAACCTCATTCGAAAAATCAAGGTCATCATTAAAATTCATGTCATCATCATCCACATTGAAATTATCTTTATGACTAGAACCACAAGATGATGGCACAGTAGGTTGGTAGCCTTTAGCCTTCATCTCTTGCATGTCTTTCTCTAATCTATTGCATTGCTTTTTCAACTTTGACATTTCGGACAATTCGGGTGCCTGGGCTAAAGATTTCTTCGTAACACCCCATCCACATCCTCGGACACGTCCGGAATACTCTAAAGGAATTGCTCGATCAAGCAAGTCGCCAAGCTTAATATCATTTAGCTCATCCTCTTCCAACTGTTGTGTTATGCGTACCTAATACAACTTAATATTATTTAGATTCTTGGTATAGGATGGTATCATGTCCAAACAGTGCAGATTTGTTTTCAAACAAAGGAAGTAGATATTACCACATCCTCAAGTACTTGCAAGGCAGTAGGATCATCAACCTCATGCTCACCATTCATCCTCGCATACTTCCAAGTATCCAAGCGAGTCACAACAGGATCCTCTTCCCCTTCACGTATTTTTTGCTCAATCTGCGAATTTCAAAGCCACATTTAAATTTCATATCATAGATACGTAATGTAGATAATTAATACATACAATTTGCTCTCTCAGTCGTGCATAACCCACACATGCCCTCCTATATCGCGCTTCCATCTTTTCCGCTCTCTCTTTGTTAAGTTTGCTTGTTTCCTTCAATTGAATGTTGTCATTAGTTGGTTTAAATTAAAATGCCCCAAATTGAAGTAATATAATAACTTGAACGTACCTTAAACTCTAGAGTTGATGAGTATGCTACGAAATCTTTCCAATACAGAGACACAATGGACAAGTGAGAGTATATGAAAGGCGGCTCATCCGAAAAGCTACCCTCACTATCTCTCGCAAGATTCCTTAACCTTGTCCTAAAAACTCTATGCAGGTAACCGGCACGAGAAACAATCTTTTTTTTGTGTGATTCGTCAACTCCCGCAAATGCTTCCTGTTACAAGAGTAAATAATTATAGAACAGATCGACATATTAGAAAACATTATATAGTTTTTGTTACATATGTTTCAAACGACTATGTGTTTTGAAAAGGTAATTTTTGGAGGCAAAATGTTATTGGGATCTAACAACTTGAGTTTTGTTCTCAGTTTGTATCAGTTAAAAAAACAGTGAGATCCTTGAAACTCTGGACGAGTTGCAAGTCTTCAAAAGTCATTTCTTTTTTCCATTTCAAGTTGATTATATTAAGAGTCAATCTTTCACAAATGGTAATCCAACTCAAGCAGGTCCGCCTTTGTTCTCATATCGCTATATACTTGATCTATCTCATAACTAGCATGAAACAGTGACACGGATCAGTAGAGACACTATTGAATGCCATGCATTTTGAGATCTCAATGTAGCTAGTATTTACAATTATCAAATATGCCTGTCCATCAAAACAAATTCCATGTTATTGTTGCTATTAAGCATCAGAAGGTTTAGCAAATCTCTAATTTGTCATTTTCCTATTAGATTATGCTAAGAAATCCTTGACTGGATATTGGAATCATACTTTTGCATGATTTTTTTTTTTTAAGTTCTATAAATGACACGAACAACTTAATAACATATTAAAATAAGAACAGATCGACATATTACACAAATAACTAATTAATAAAACTAATAATGCAAAACGCAAATCTCATAAACAAAAGTGTAAGTAGATGATGATATACAAAACTGGCACTAGAGAAGTCTCTTTACAATAAACAAGACTTCTATAAATATCACAAAAAAGTAGAGAAGTCAATGAAGTCAAGTTGGCTTTTTGGACATATATGTAATCTGATTCCATAAGACAATAGTAAAATATTTAAATAAGGGCGAATAAGAAAAGAGAAAGATCACAAGGGGTTGCTTTTTTCGATTATTTTGTTTTAGTGCTCTCTAATCGATTCATAAAAAATAGACATAATTAATTCAAAATGGTGAAAGAATATGTTCTAGAGAAGGTGAGAAAGAAAGTATGAAGAGATATATATCTGTGGAAGGAAGGAGGTCTGAAAGCTGAGTTTGGGTTCTCTGTTAGTTGGAACCCAAGTCTCTAGGGAGAGGAATTGGTGTAGTACACAGCTACTTGATTATTTCTGTATAAAATGAAGGTTACATATTCTTGAATATGCATCTACAAATCCAAAATTAGCACACCTCAGCAGAGCAATAATTCACATTAATGTGGCATATACCTCATATTTGCAGGAAATTTTGCCATTGGAAGATTGTCGCACATTCCAGGGCAGCATGGTGAAATTAGATGTTAACACAGGCACAATCTTGTGGCAGACCGATACACTTCCAGATAATGATGAAAAAAAAAAGGATTATATGCAGGGGATGCTATATGAGGAAGCAGTCCTTCCATTGATAATATGAGGAAAGTTGATTACGTAGCAACAGACAATCTTTACTCTGCTCCACCCCATATACTCGAATGTCAGGAGACGGAGAACAATCCAACAATACATACTCACCCGGATCAGGATGAGTGTGTTAAACCAGATAATCATGAAAATTCCTTTTTAGCTTTTGATATTGATAGTGGGAAGCTAAAATAGTATAAGCAGCTAGGAGGCTATGACCTATGGTTTCCTGCTTGTAATAATTTGTTGACCTTTGGTTACCCTCCTGGTCCTAATCAAGATGCCGATTTCGGGGAGGCGCCATTGATGCTTATTGAAATTATCAATAAAAAAGAAATGTGACCTTGTTGTTGCTGTGCAGAATAGTGGCTTTGAATGGGCTCTAGACCATGATAATGGAAGACACTACTTGGTCTTCTGTAAGTTTTTCACATCTCATCATTTTTATCTTTACCTAAGACTAATAAAAGTATTAAACATCTCTGTGCATATAGGTAGCTGGCCCTGGCAGTTTAGGTGGAGTTATGTTGGTTTCACAGAAGCATCAGATTTCAAGCTCACAAAAGCACAAGGTGACTCACCCATTTTCTCTCATGCACTTGGATGTTTCTTCAGGATCCTTAAGGTAGCCCAACATGACAGGTGCACCCCGCGAAACGATCTCACCAAGTGATTTCCCATCACGTTTCACACTCTCCCCGGTTTCAGTATCAACTACATCAGTGTCAGTCATTCCGAGAGTTCTAACACCTTGTCTTGATTTCAACTTTGCTCTCTCAGTCAGTGGCAAATGATCCCAATCAGATTTCCAACTGCATAACACGGCTGATCCACCTGACTCTGTCAACCCGTATGCGTGGTCCACTATAAAACCCAGTAATTCAGCTCGGGACAGGACGGTTGCTGGAGGTGGGGTTCCGCCAGTTTGCACACTGACCGGGTGTGGAAGCGGTTTGGTGTTTGGCCCTGTGAGCATGTTGAGCACAATCGGAGCCCCGCACATGTGGGTGACCTGGTGTCTCCGTATCTGTTCGTAGATGTTTTCAGGTTCACATTTCCGAAGACAGACGTTGGTCCCTCCAACAGCTGCCATGCCCCATGTATAGCTCCACCCGTTTGCGTGAAACATCGGTAAGGTCCACAAATATACGGCTTTCTTTGGTAGTGACCATTCGATCAATATAGCAGTGATATTGATAATACAGTTTCCTTACTTTTCTCCTTATTGAAATGTCTCAGATTCTTAGAAGACCAAGAATTGGTGGAAACCGACTTTTAGGTATGAGTTCACAGCCACAGAAGCTGACTCGGATATGTGAAGTCACAGCCATTCTTGTCCTATATGGCCTCCCAAGGTAGTGTAAGCTAAGCATATTTTCAAACTGTGGAAAGTTTAAACTATCATAACATTTTATTGATGGATGCTCAGACATTGAAGGTGTTAAGTTGGATCACTACAGTTTTTCTTGGTATCCAGAATTATCATGAGCTGTTTTGAGTAATGCAGAGAATATAACTAAACTTAATCAGATTCCAAACGTTCATGCATCGCATAACATGCACCAAGACAAGTGTTTTACAGCATGATTAAAAACATATGATTTTAAGAACATGACAGGAAGACAATATGTATATCCAAACAAACAACCACACCAATTACTAAAATTTAAACGCAGATTGAGATAGCAAAGGTACCTTGACTTCATCCCAAAGTTGTTCTTTCAATGGCAACAAATCATCCTTACGCCAATTGGTAATCGTGATTGGAAACGTTCGTCTACAGCAAGATCCAACAAAGTGTGCTAAGGTCATTCGACTCTTTGCCAATTGGTTGGCCCATTTCATTCCAATTCACCTTTATTACATCTCCTTTGGCCCTTTTTTTCTTAACACTCACCATAGTGACTATTCCTCGAGACTGAACCTGGGACAAGCCACTATTTCCAATTGAACCTCCTGTCTCACATCCTCTAGAATCATCTTGACCATCCCCTCGACCGTTCTCTCGAGCACGACCCTTGCTCTGATTCTTGCTCGGGGATCTAGCAGTCATGATCCTGTAAAATAAAGAGTATAAGCGTGAATTAATACACAAAATCATAAGTAACAAACCAATATTGCAAAGGATAATGAGTACTTACTACAAATGCTTCATTTATTCTGGATCTTACAACTTACTTACACAAATGACTCAGTAGGAAAAATACATACTAGATCTTACTACTTAATGTTTAATGGACATAATTCAATAGGAAAAATACATACATTACTTTGGACCTTACAACTTACTACTGGATATAAATTACAAATACATAATAGGAAAAACACATACATTTCTTTTCGGCTTTTTGGCTTTAGATATCCTCTTTCGTTTGGTAGTTGACTTTGATCGTTCATGGCCATGTACATTAACAAAATCTGGATTTACATATTCACCCTCATCATGATCATACCTTAAATATAAGTTTTGATGATCATCATAATCGTAAGTGCTCGGGCAAACATACACGTCCCCAAAAGGATCATTAATTGTATCAACGTCCTCATCAACATGGTCACTAACTTGGTAACTATTATTGAACTTGTTCGACAATACAACGATGGACCACTTCTTATCAATTGGGTCACTCACATAAAACACCTGCTTAGCTTGCACTGCCATGATGTATGAATCGTCTTTGTACCCAACCTTTTTTAAATCAACGCGTATGAATCCAGAACTTTCAACATGTACTCCATCAGGAATGCTAACCCAACTACAGTCAAATACCGGAACTCGGAATCCAACATAGTCGATTTCCCACATATTTATGATTTGTCCAAAGTATGTCGTATCTGTCTGGTTTAGTGCAGTGGCATTAAGAGAAACTCCACTATTCTGCATTGTACTTTTCGCATCGTGTTCTCTAGTGTAGAATGTGTATCCATTAATAAGATAACATTTGTAAGAATACACATGCATATCAGGTCCTCTTGACAAATACTTGATCCTTTCTGATATTGAGTCACTTTTCTCTATGCAACCACGAAACCACTCGATGAAGGTAAGATTGTGTTCCACTTCAACCCAATCAGGGCCTTTATCTGGATGATCTTTTGCGATACCCTGTTTGTGCATCTCAACATAAGGAACAACATCAACTGTGTTATGTAGAACACACAAGTGCACCAGTCGCCACTGTTTGAGGTTGATCAACAACGGTTGACCCCCAGTTACACCTTCACCCTCAATCCTATTAGTGTGACGAGTTCTCGGAATTCCAATTGCTTCGACATTTGGAATATATTCGGACCAATATTCTATTGCTTCTTCAACTAAATAGGTTTCAGCTATGCAAGCTTCCGGTCGATACCTGTTTCTCACATAACCTTTCAACACTTTCATATACCGCTCCATGCCATACATCCATCTCATACGAGCAGGACCACACATCCTCGTCTCGTAAACCAATTGAACAGTCAAATGAATCATGATATCGAAGAAAGATGGTGGAAAATACATCTCAAGCTCACAAAGTGTTTCTATAATCACTTTCTATAAACTTGACAAATTTCTTGGGTCTATGACCTTGCTGCTCATGGCTTTGAAAAACCAACATAACTTTGTGATAGTCTTACGCACATTTTCTGGCAAGATAGAACGAATTGCAATTGGGAGCAGATTCTCAATGATGACATGATAATCATGTGATTTCATATTCAGCAGTTTCAACCCGTCTGAAGATACAAGATTTTGTATGTTGGATGAGTAACCCTCTGGAACTTTCACGGACTGAAGTGTCTCAAGTAACACAATCTTCTCATTCTTAGACAAAGTATGAGCGGCAGGAGGTAAGTATGGTGTTGCTTTCCCCTCCTTTAATACAGGTGCAAGTTCTTCTCTGATTCCCATATCAACCATGTCCTTTCGTGCATTAAGTCCATCTTTAGATTTCGAAGAGTCACATAACAAAGTATTTATCACACTAGCACTCACATTTTTCTCATTATGCATGAGATCAATAAAATGCCTAACAAACAAGTCCTTCCAATAAGCTAACTTAAAAAAGATTGATTGTTTCTTAAAACCTTTAGTGGGAACAAACTTTGCAAACATTTTACCAAACTGTGTCTCAATGTTTTCCACCTCTTTTAGCACATCGACACCTGACAATGTAGAAGGTGGAAACCGATCTTCAACTTCACCATTGAATGCCTCAGACATCGTTCTGTAGGGATGACTTGGATCCAACCACCGTCTATGCCCCATGTAAACAGACTTCTTACAATGACTCAAGCGAAGATGATCGGTATTATCGGTACACCATGGGCACGCACAATGCCCCTTCACAGTATATCCAGAAAGGTTCCCATAAGCTGGGAAATCATTGATCATTCCAAACAACATAGCCTTCAATCTGAAATTAGACTTTCTGTATCCATCATATACATCAACACCCTCTTCCCACAACAACTTTAAGTCCTCGATTAATGGAGCCAAATATACATCAATGTCGTTACCAGGTTGTCGAGGTCCTGATATCAAAATAGACAACATCATATACTTGCGTTTCATGCATAACCAAGGGGCCAAGTTATAGATCATCAAAACCACGGGCCATGTACTATGGGAAGTACTCTGAACACCATGAGGATTCATTCCATCTGCTGAAAGTACCAATCGCAAGTTCCTTGATTCCTTCCCAAATTCTGGATATTTATTATCAAATGTCTTCCACTGAGGTGAATCAGCTGGATGCCTCAACATTCCATCATTTGTTCTTTCATCATAATGCCATGTCAAGTGTTTAGCATCATCAATTCTACTATACAACCTCCTGAATCTAGGAATTATAGGAAAGTACCACATAACTTTGGCCGGGGAGTTGTTTTTCTTATACCGCTTCTTACCACACTTGGGACATTCATTCAATTCTGCGTAATCTTTCCTATATAAAATACAATCATCCGGACAAGCATGGATCTTCTCATGTGTTAACCCGATAGATTTGAGCAACTGTTTAGCATCATATGCTCTTCGAGGGAGCACATTCCCATCTGGCAATAGTTCACCTACAGCTTCTAACATCTCTGTGAAGAAAACATCAGAAACTTGGTGACTAGCTTTTAAGTTGTACAAAGTCAACACAGCTGACAATTTTGTAGCCTTTGTACAACCCGGCCACAACGGTAACCCAACATCCTCTCTTAAGCCATCACACATATCAGGATGATCCCGCAACTCTTCATTGACAACACTTGGGGAATTCTTCACAGGACTAGATTTTTCATTACCATCTCCCATATCACTTGTGTTCATTTTATTTATAAACTCAAACTGGGAGCCCAATTGACTTGATAAACTATGTTTACGTTTGCCAATTGAGCTACGTTTATCTTTGCTCTCACCATGATATGTCCAAACCTTATATGTTTTGTCAATACCATGACACAATAAATGCTCGTGCAACTTCATTTGACCACTAACCTCTTTTACATTTAAACATTTTCGACACGGACATTTAATGAACATTGGATTTTTAGCATTCTTAGTTGCATAAGCACAAAACTCTTCCACCCCTTTCTTGTACTCTTCAGATAATCGATCTGCATTTACCCATTCTCGATCCATTAAAAACAATACTACAAAAAAACATTAATACATCAATCTCCATTGCCATGAATCCACATTTTTTACTTGTTCTTTCCACTCTTGGGACTTAGCAAGATTCTTACTAGCACACAATTCTATGAACAGTCACTTTAATTAGTGGAAGCTAAGCATGAAATATTTATATTTGTCCAATCTATCATACACAAAGAGAAGACAAAGATCGAATCCAAACAATTTCGTAACAATAAATCATAGAGAAATGACTTAGAAACCTGTCGGAATCAAAATATGAAGAAACATATACGGAGGACTACATTTTCATTTTCAATAAGTTATATTAATACACTCTGTACAATTTGATTGAAAGATTTTTTCAACAAAATAGTCCATATATCTTTAAAACAATAATTCATTCATACGAGTATAACTACACATTTTTAATAACACATTCATTCCATTCCATTAGATACTACCAGTGTTCTAAAAATCGCTAGGCGCTGGGCGGGCGGCGAGCTGGTGCCTAGCGCCCAGGGGCCTAGGCGGGTGCCTAGGCGGGCGCCTAGGCGGCACCTAGGCGGTCTTAGGTTTTGTATTATTACTTTAATAATTTACAAAAGTTAAGCATAATACATTATCAATTACATCCAATTTAATGCCAGTATACATATGCAAAATTTAAAAACATGAAAAATTACCAATAGAGAACAAAATTTATTAAAACTCAAATGACTGAAGTTGGTCATGATGGGTACTTTATATAAATTTGAATGTGTACTCTTTTATTTTTCTTCAAATTGCATAAATAACCTCAGTTATATTTGATAAAATCTACATTAGTAAAATTGGTACCGACAGATCATTCGAGAATTCCATTAAGTAATCATCATTTGCTACATTTAGACATATACTGAATAAAAAATAATTAAATAGTTTATTATTAAAAAGTAGGAAATAAAATAAAATAAGAACACAATTAGCCATATTAAAAATTTTTAAAAATTAAAAAAAATAAAAATCGCCCAGACCGCCTAGAGTCCGCCTAGGCCGCCTAGACCCCGCCTAGGCCGCCCAGACCCGCCCAGACCCGCCTAGACCGCCCAGCCCGCCCAGCCGCCCAGACAGCCCGCCCAGCCATTAATCTGGGCGGTTTTCCACCTTCTAGCCGCCTAGGCGGCCGCCTAGACCGATTTTTAGAACATTACATGAAACACTAATATGACAACATTTTGAACATAAAGCTATATGCTATAACTCAAAAACAATAAAAATATGCCATTAGATGCTCACTTCCTCACTAGACAAAAAATAGGCTAATAATCAGCTGAATCACACACAAAACACAAACAGAAAAAAAAAAAAAAAAAAAAAAAAAAGGCAAGAAGAAGCAGAGAGACGAACCTGGTCCCTTTCCCTGCGACCTCCTCGGTTCCTTGCCTCCTCGCCTCCTCCTGGTTCCCTCGCCTGAGTCGCCTCCTTCCTCGGTTCCTCGCCTGAGTCGCCTCCTTCCTCGCGTCCTTCCTCGGTTCCTCGCCTCCTCGATCTGGTTCCTCGCCTCGGTTCCGTCCTCCTATCGCCTCTCTGTGTTTGAAAAAATGGCAAGAGCAAAACGAAAGCACATGTTGTCGAGATTTAGGTTTTTATTAGGCCTTATGATATTAACCGTCCGATCCTATCGAGATCTGAAAAAACGAGATTTAATTTGATATTTGATTTTTTTTTAATTATTAGGCTATAGGATAAAGCGCTATACAAGAGGGTAGGTAGCATAGCGCTTTTAAAGCGCTATGCAAGCACTTTAAAAGCGCTATGGTAGTTTTGGTAACGTTTTTCCACATAGCGTTTTTTAAAGCGCTATCTAAGACATAATTAAGATAGCGCTTAACAGAAAAAAAAATTTTAAAGCGCTATTGTAGAGTTTTTTTTGATTTTTTTTTTTTAAAAACAAATAAGCGCTATCCTAGCGCCCACTTGGATAGCTCTTTAAAAAAGCGCTATCTAAGTGGCGTTACCTAAGCTAATATTTGTAGTAGTGTGAAGTCATAGGGTGTTACTTTGCTCGGGGACGCTGATATCCAGATGTCAGACCATGCTTATGTCTGGGTGTATAGGGCAGACTTTTTTTTTAACTGAGTTATTTGGCTTTAGCAATTTTCGATTTAGGACGATGATGCTACTGTGACATTATAATTGCAGAAGTTTTTATTGAACCTTCAGGGTTTGTTTTCTAACATTTATAATGCATGGAGAGTTTTTTGGTTGAGCTTGTCATTTATTAATTTTTTCAAGAAGCATGTGCTTTTACCAAGTAGTTTTACTTTTTGTTTGTAAAGGCTAAACCTTATATTCACTATTTTGGTGTTTTAGGTCTAGCCCCTAGGTTTTGTTAATTTATTTTCTCAGGTTAAGTCGTAATGTACCCCTAACAGTTGTAAAATTTGTTGATCTAATAATTAAGGTCTGGCATCCCATAGCCGCCCTTCCAACATGTGGTTTAAACTAAAAAAACTTAAATCCATATGAACCATATTGTTAGGTTTTAAATTACAATTTATTTACATATGTGCTCGTATATTTAGTATTTTATTCTAAAATTTCAATAATAAGTAAAAATTAAAAATTTCGAGTTTTGACTATAGAATTTTGATGCAATCATTTTTTCCTCCCTGCTCTGACCTGGTTACTGCGGACCTATTGACATGCACAAGTAGCACACATGAGCCACAGACCACAGTGGGGTGGCCGATGGCACTCTGATGCTAAAGTCAGACAAGCCTCTGAGGAAGGTAAAATGTTGTAACACAGAGTTTGTAGCGTACCTTAGCTTACTGAGGAGGGCTTAATCCGGCTAACGTAGGCATAGTTTATAGAGGAAATCTTCGTGGAGATCCCTCTCTAATTAGGAGTTGTGTTGTAGGAGGGATGTTCAATGTTAGCTCTGCGCTCCAAGATATGCGGGAGGTAGTTCCAAAATCAAGAGCAATCCATAGAAGAAAGTTCCCTGTGTGGATGATACTCTGATGTTTGCTTCCTAGTTGAAAGTAGATAACAATTTTATTTACCCATCCGAAGTTGATCCTCGAGATACTTGCCTAAGGAGGGTTTACGGGTATTGAAGACAGTTGTGAGACGTGTGGCCCTGGCGTGCTGTGAGAGTCTGGGTTCACCTGGCAGACTGAAGTCGAGCGAAATTAAACAGCTTCGGCCATATCAGTGTTGGGCTGATGCTGGGACTTGTAGTTCCTCAAAACCATCATGACACGTGTACGGCTTAGGAGTGTGACCATTTTTATGACACGTGTCTTCTCTCACGTCGCATTTAACAAATGAAATTGTATTAGTTTCTATAGCATTTCTCAAGGCCCTTTTTTTCTATAGCACTCATCAAGTGTTATCATATGACTTTTTATAACATCTTATAAGTTTTATTTCCAGAAAATAAAAACCTAAATGTGCCAAACACTTAAATTTCCATTAACGGAGGCAAAGTAATGTAATTAATAAGATAATGTATTACATCTAGTCAAGAAATCTATCAAATAATCAAGATCAGACTACATTTATTTCAGTTGAAGCATGATCACACCATACCAAACATCAACCCAAAAGCCTATACAAACTTTGCTTAAGTCGCCATACCATTCAGTGCTCAGCAACAATTTCGGCACTACGCCCCCAGCGTAGCAGCCAACGCTGCCCAGTCCATAGCAAGCCAATACACCAAGGATAAAAGACTTGAAAAGTGAATTGGCAAGTTCTTAAGCACTGCTCCTGTGAAGGAACCAAGACCACTTAGAGAGAGTGTGTTGCGTACGTAAATTAGACTACTTAGTCATATAAGCTTTAGGGGAAAAAAAAGAGAAAACCTAAAGCCGCCGCCGCCATCACTGTTTCCTAGGTAGATCGGCCGCCGTCCAGCCTGGCCGCCGCCCTGCTTGGTCGCCGCTCAACCTAGCCCTATCTTACCGTCGCTTCTGTTTTGTCATCGCGGCCTGATCGTTTTGATTTTGGCCACAGTCTGTCACTGGACGCCTCTCCCTGGACACATCCAGGCTCTACCTGGCCGCTTCTAGTCGCCACCGCCGCTTCTAGTCGACAATACTAGTTGATTGGCCGCTGTTTCTAGTCGACAATAGTTGATTGGCGATTTGCTTGCTTGGTCATCTAATGGGCTGGCGAGATCACTGTTTTTTCTAGTATGACGGCATCCCTAGCCGTCAATACTTCCTTCCACCCTTTGGGGGGCAAGGATCCTGCAAAAGAGACTCCAAAGCTTTCTTTCGCCCAAATACTTGGAAAATTTTGGTGGATGATGTTAAGGAGACACATTTGGAGGAAACGAGACTCCGAAAAGAAGGAGAGCCAGCCATTGGGATAACGACATCTGATGAAACCCGTGGGGAGGCTTTCATGGAACAACACGTGATAGTTTTTAAATTCTCCAATTACAAGCCAACATTGGTAGAGATTCAAGATTAAATTTATCGAAACTAAAAGATATTAGGGGATTTCTCACTAGGACTTCTTGATCAACATCACGTTCTAGTCCGGCTTCAATCTGAGGTGGAAGCAAAGAAAGTCTTGTCGAGGGATTCTTTCTTGATTCGAGGAGCATGATTCAAAGCCTTTCGCTGGCATGATGGTTTCAGTCTGAAAACAGATCCAATCTTGGTTCCACTATGGGTAGAGTTGCCTAACTTGCCTTTACATTTATTTCATCTGCCTCTTTTAAAAGCTATTGTGAACTCTTTTGGTGGTTTTTTGCGCATGGATGACCATACTCTTTGTTTATCACGTCAAGGTTCTACCCGTGTTTGCTTGGAGATGTCTTTGGCAAAAAAGTTATCGAATAGGATTTGGATAGATAGGGCAAACAATAGGGCTTCTGGCAAAAAATTGAATACCCGGGGCTCAAATATTGTGACTTTTGTTATTTGCTAGGACATCATGAAAAGTTTTTTAGGAAAAAACTAGGCCTAAAGGGAAATTCGAAAAAATCTAATTTGGTGAATGCAGAGAAGAATGAAAGTCATAAGGTGGAAGCCAAGGTTATCAAGCAACAGTATGTGCTAGTAACCAATAAAAAAAAGTTGCAAAATCCGATGTGGGCACGAGTGGTGCAAAAACTAATATGGGGGAGGAAATCAAGGAGGGCATGAGTACGAAGAAACTAGTGACCAAAGAACCGGTGAATTTAGTGTTGAAAAAAAAAATTAGACTCTTACGACGAATATTGATGAAAAGGAGAGTAATCAAAAAATAAATGTTTCGACTAGTAAGGAAAAGGATATCGCCAATGATATAGTTGCGCATGAAACAATGGAGGAAGGTCTACAAGAGTCGGGGTATACAATTAGTTAGATTGCAAATGCAATGCATGTCGACCCTATGGCAAGCGCTGGTATTGGAAACCCGGGGAAGACAAGTCCTGGGCTAGAAGATGTGTCAAAAAAGGTTGATTTCAGTCAAATTAATGGTCTAAAAAAAGAGGGATCTCGAGCATTTCAAGTGGATGAAGCAGGAGCTCATGATGTCCTAGGAGGTCGGCCTGGACACGAATGTGGGGCTTTTCCAAATGAGTCAGGGAGCCAAATGGGTGAGCTTGTTTTGTTGAATTCCGATCAAGAAACCACATGACGAGCAACAGATAAACAAGATTCCTACTTCAGCGACTCCAACAATCGACCGACAGCTAAACGAGACGCCAAAAATAGAGATAGCAAGCTCTGTTTCAGCAGTGAACAAAGCAGAAGTTGCATGTTCTATTTCAGCAGTTAACTAAGAAGAACTTGCAAGCTCTGTTTTAGCAGGGAACAATGACGATTTTCAGATCAAATCTCAACAATTGGAAGGCGCGGAAAGAGGGGAAAAATGTCTAAACACAGCGGTTAACCTGGACTTCGTCGAAGCGAAACAAATTGTGCATGAATCTAGTAGCGGTTCTAGGCCAAATGGAGAACCCAGGGATGGTGGAATTCAAATGGACCAATTGGTTTCAATTACTGAAGAGGAGGTGAGGTTGCTAATTGATAATGCGATCAATTTAGTTGAGGCAGGGCGCGCTAAGCGAAAAAAGAAAAAAAAAAGGAATACCACTACTTTTGAAAGCGCCTTAGAAGATAGTGATTAGAATGAGTCAGCTTCGGAAATAGGGCCGAAACTGTTGCTATCAAGGATTTAGAGTTGGGGGCGCAATCAGGTGAAGAAACTAAGAAAACAAAAGTCAAAATGGTGGTGCCTCCGACCACGCATCGTAAGAGAAAGAAGGGTGTTTGTTCCTCCCGCGTTTAAGATGATTGAAATTTTTTTGTTTTGGAATGCTCGTGGGGTCAGTAATAGAGCCACGAAAAGAAGGTTAAAAATTATGGTGAAGGTATGATAGCAAGGCCTATGATTGAAGCTAGCAGATATATGGAGGTTGGTAATAAACTTTAGCTTGTGGGGTTCGCTTCTAATGACACAGTTGGTGGTAAAATATGGATCTTTTGGGATGCTGCACAGGATCTCTCAATTGTGGATATGTCAGACCAGATCATTCACTTTCTGGTAACAAAGTCTACTTCAAAAATTTATTTAATGTCCTTTGTTTATGCTAAATGTTCGGTTTATGAGCGAAGGGAACTTTTGTCAAATATGGTTACCCATGCTTCTAATCATGACTTACCATGGATGGTTGGCGGGGATTTCAACATGATTTTAAATTCACAAGAAAAAGATTGGGGGAGTGGAGTCGTCCTTGTCTAGTATGTCAAAATTTTCAGATTGTATTGAAAATTGTGGATTAATTGACTGTGGTTTCACGGGACCTAGACTCACCGGGTGTAACAATAGGCGAGGAAAATACCGTATATGGGCTAGACTGGATAGAATTTTTGTTAATTCGGCATGGTTAACAGTATTGACAAACCCGAAAGTGGAACATCTAAGCAGAACTTTTTATGATCACTCTCCGATGCTGGCATCCATGCCTACTCAGGTGTGTACAGGTTTTATCCCATTTAGATTCCTTAATACGTGGATAACTCATCCTGGGTTTCTAGCGCTGGTCAAAAAAATATGGTTCTCTGATTTAGGCGATATGAGACCTATTGACAAAATTGATGTTAAGCTTAAAATGGTGAGAATCGGCTCTTATACAGTGGAACAAAACAGTCTTTGGTAATGTTTATAGCAGACTGCGATCTCTAAAGGATGAAATGCAACAATGGGAAACTATTATTCTGGCTAACTGGGATATTAATGTTTGTTGTAATCTGAGTTGTTGTCAGGCGGAGTACAGATTAGCTCTAAAACAAGAGGAGCTTTACTGGATTCAAAAGTCGGGAGAAAAACAATACAGTGAAGGGGATGCTTGTACAAAATATTTATTTGCTTGTACTAAGTCAAAACAAAAAAGACGGGCCATCTCTCAGATCTCTTCGCCAGGTGGTGGGACCATTTCGGATCCGGGTGAAATCCTTGTCGAAGTAAATCATTTTTTTCATAGTCTTTTGTCTACCCAGGGAGACTGTGTGCTTGATTCAGAACTGTTAGTTGCATTCCGAAGACCATTACATCAGTTAGGTGTGATGCATTAATTAAAAGGCCTTCATTGGAGGAAGTAAAGGATGTTGTCTTTGATATTCCTAAAAATAGTGCCCCTGGCCCGGATGGATTTACTGCGGGTTTTTTTCAAACATGCTGGGATCTAGTGAGTATTGATATATGGGAAGCTGCTATACAGTTTTTGAGAGGGAGGCTCTTCCGGCATTTTTTTCTGCAAATTTCATGGCCTTGATCCCAAAAAAGGAAAATCCAGGTTTCTTTTCCGACTTCCGCCCCATTAGTCTGTGCAATGTAATTTATAAAATTTTCAGAAAAATTCTTTGCAATAGATTGGCATTGGTGTTACTTGAAATGATCTCTTTGGAGCAAGGGGCTTTTGTTAAAGGAAGGTTTATTGGGAAAAATATCGGCCTAGCACAGAAATTGGTGAGAGATATCCTTAAAAACGTATTTGGTGGTATTGTTGTGCTGAAGATTGACATGGAAAAAGCTTATGACCGACTAGAATGAAATTTTCTGTTCGTGGTGCTAAAAAGATTTGGTTTTAATTAAAGATTTTGTCATATTATTTCCAACTACATAGCTTCTTTTGGTTTTTCAATTTTGCTATAGGGAGCTTATAAAGGCATTTTCAAATCCTCAAGAGGGTTAAGGCAAGGGGATCCACTCTCAAAATTTTTATTCATCATTGCCTCAAGGGTTTTGAGTACGGGTTTGCAAAGGGCTTTCTGTTTAGGAAAAATAGGGTATTATTATACGCCTAGGTCTTGTAGTCCTATCTTGCACCTGCTCTGTGCAGAAGACACTTTAATTTTATTGAATAGGAGAAAATCGTCAGTTCAAGGGTGCATGGAAATTCTGAACAAATACTACAATGATTCAGGTCAAAAGTTGAATGAAGAAATTTTTTATTTTTTTATGTTGGAATACAATGTGCCAGTGGAACGAATTGTGGCTTTGAAGAGGTTTACAGGATTCCAATTTAAAGGTTCTCCTTTAACTTATATGGGAGGTCCAGTGTTTCAAGGGAAAGCAAAATTCTCTTATTTTGAAGAATTGATTGACAAAATTCAAAGACATATTCAAGGATGGAAAGCAAAATTGTTATCGCCTTGAGGGAGAATGGTATTAATTAAGCATGTTCTAGGCTCAATTCTGGTTTAAATTCTAAGCGCCATGTGTGTACCCAAGAAAGTTATAACTAGAATTAATAGCTTATTAGCAGTTTTTTTATGGGTGGATTATGAAGGTAGGCTGAAGAAAAACTGGGTGTCATGGAACAAAATTTGTTTGCCTCAGGAGGAAGGAGGATTGGGCGTCAGAAACCTGACAGTGGTGATGAAGGCCTTTCATGTTAAAGCTTTATGAAAACTTATTTCTTTCAACACCCTATGGGCTTCTTTTGTGAGAAATAAATATTGGTTGCCTAGAGTTCCGTTGAGTGGCCAAGTCGTGAAATGTGGAGCTTCCCCATTTTTCAAGATCATATCTTGTAAATTTATTACTTTGAGCAATTCTTTCTAGCGTATTGGTAGGGTTAACATTAGCTTATTTGAAGAAAATTGGAATCTTGTGATCTCTTTCAAAAGATCGTAGAATTTTATTAATCGTGGGTTTTGGCCCATGGTTAGGGAAGTGATAATGGGAGATTATGAATTGGTCAATCCAGATCTAAGATTGCTTGCAAGTGGATTGTTCGCAGATAGGTTTCGGGGTAAGAAACATGGTGATGATGGGTGTTTGGGCGCCGGAACCAGACGGTCTATTTCCATTCATTTTGCATATGAATTGCTTCAAAAGTAGGGGGTGAAAAATGAGCTAAAAATAAAATTTTCCAAAACATTATCCCGTCAAGAATCTCAGTGTTTGTTTGGAAACTTTTGCGCAGAGTTGTGCCAGTGGACGAGGAGTTGTATCGATGCAGATTTAGCCTTGCCTCGAGGTGTAGGTGTTGCGTTAATCAAAGGACGGAATCTTTGAACCATTTATTTCTGGAGGGTAACTTGGCGGTAAAAGTATGGAATCATTTTTGGGGGTTATTTGATGTGAATGTAAGGAAACCAGCAGAGATCTCCACAATGCTACAGATTTGGTTCAAAAGAACAAAGATGACCACGCAATCAGGTGTGTTTTTCTTCCTCACTCCTATGTTTATTCTATGGGAAATCTGGAAGCAAAGATGCAAGGCCGTCTATGAAGATATTTTTCCAAACTATGCAATTTTTATTTTGAACATTAGGTGATATTTGAGGCTAGCCAATATCTTTATCATTTCGAAATAAATTAGTCGGAATAAGGCCCTCCTAAGGGCGCTTAGGTTACATGAGATCTCGGTTAGAGGACGTTTTGTTAGAATTTCATATTGGTCCCCTCCTCCTACAAGTTTTGTGGTGCTTAATGTTGATGGTTCCTCTCGAAAAAATAAGGCGACAGGTGGTGTGATTATAAGAGACCCAAAAGGTATTTGTGTGGTTGTTAAGCAATTGTTCTTTGGGGAAGGATTAAACAATAAAGCTGAAGTATTGGCTTTTGTGGAAGGTTTGCGTCTTTATTCCTCATTGGGGTTGAGAAAAGTCATGGTTCAACCGGACTCGGAGCTTGTTTGTGATTGGTTTAGAGAGACCTTTAAGATCCCATGGCATTTTGAAAACATTTTCAGAGAAATTAAGTTGTTGGTAGAAAGAATGATTATAGAATGCAAACAAATTTATAGAGAGGCTAATGCGGTCTTTGATGTGCTAGCTGATAAGGCACTTAAAGATGGTAGGTCGGTCACCTACGGAGCGAATGAGTTACCTAGGCGTCTGGCAGGGTTGGTTTTGCTTGAAAGTTGCCACACGGCTTATATTTGTCATGGGAATAAATAGAAAAAGCTTGGAGGTAGCAGGATATTTTTTTATTCAGGTTTTCAATTACCTGGACCAAGTGTTCTGTCTGGACAAAATGCTCTGTCCAGATGCAGTCTAGCTTTCCTGGATTGGATGCGATAAAGATCTTTGTTTCCTATGCACTTTTCCGCCATAGTCTCGGAGTGACTGGGTTGCGGAACATCAATTTTTGGCTCCTAGTTGCAGGGATGGTGTGCCAAGATCAGGACAGATCCATGCAAATGGTATGGACTGTTCACACGGTCATTGTAACGACCCGGTCCACATGACACCATATTGTCCGCTTTGGGCTACCAACCGGCCCGCACGGCTTTAAAACGCGTGTTGTCATGTAGAGCGACCTCGCACACTTAAAGCACATAACCATCCCGCACCCAGGCGATATGGGACTATGATTCCCCTTGTAGCTCGTCCAACCCTTCTTGGCCTATTGGGCCTGTTGGGCCTGTTGGGCCCTCTACCCTCACCCTCACCCTCACCTCAGGTCCGCCCACTTAGGGTCTCACAATCCACCCCCCTTAAGGCCCAACGTCCTCGTTGGCCACACAGGCACAACGTCCACGTCGCCAGAGGCCCACCAACACTGTGGCATACTTCTGGCTGGGTCAGGCTCTGATACCAACTGTAACGACCCGTCCACATGACACCATATTGTCCGCTTTGGGCTACCAACCGGCCCGCACGGCTTTAAAACGCGTGTTGTCATGTAGAGCGACCTCGCACACTTAAAGCACATAACCATCCCGCACCCAGGCGATATGGGACTATGATTCCCTTGTACTCGTCCAACCCTTCTTGGCCTATTGGGCCTTTGGGCCTGTTGGGCCCTCTACCCTCACCCTCACCCTCACCTCAGGTCCGCCCACTTAGGGTCTCACAGTCATGCTGTTTGGCATTGAACACAATACACTCTATGCATCGCTGTTTCTGGCAGTGGTGCTTATTGCAGTTGGCCTGGGCTTTTCTGACAATGGTTTCAAGTTGCAAATTGTTTTGTGCGGGTTTGACAAAGGTTGGTACTAGGTGCATTTGATGCTAGCAAGATGCGGGTTTGCAAGTTGACAATTGGCAAGTGCATATGGTGATTGCAATTGTGCAGTTATTGCTTTTTACAGTTTGCAAGGTTTTTCAATTCTTGTTAGTTATGCAATATGACTTTTTAAGATCTAGGAGTTAGGAGAGTCTCTTTTTATTGGTTTTCTTGATGTATCTTCAATTGTTTTCCTTTCTCGGGTAAAGTCGTCATGTACTCCCAATAAGTGTAAAAGATATTTTCTAAAATAATAAAGGTCTGGCATCCCATAGTTGGCCTCCCCACTGGAGGTTTAATTAAAAAAAAAAGCACTGCTCCCTAGCTTGCAAACTGAATTAGCAACTTACAAGCACAAAAATGCAACTTGCAGTCACAATGTTCAAATTGCAATCACCGACCAAGCACAAGCCTGCAGCTTCATACCAGCTAGTGCAACTCACAGCCAAGAAACGCGCCAAACTTTCTAAAACAACCAAGCAACGCAACTTGCGCACCTGCAGCAATAACATCAAACACAGCAACCGCACCCTCAATAGAAGAAACTGCAGCACAGCCCGTAGACTGGCCGGAACAAACCTACTGCACCCGACTTTCATTTCGAACGCAGCATTCTGGCCTACCATTTTCTGGAAGTTCATATATGCAACTCGATATAATTTTATTTGTTTCTTTAATTTTTATAAGTATTATTGCAAAAAGAAACAAAAGGCATTATCTACCAGAGATAATTCTAAAATCACGACCTGTTGTCTTTAATCTAGAAGCAATGCATGTTTCCTTTAGTTATCACCACTTCATAAACATGGAGAGTAACAGACCATTGGTGACAAAAATCATACAATTCTTCATTAAATGAGAAAATTAATATACCAATTGAAGAACTCAAAAGATGTCTCTTTATCTAAAAATGGAAGAGAAGAAGATGTGTCACCATAAAGGAATCGAAGAAAATAAAACTTACTTTGATCCAGGCTTCGCGATGTTGGTAAAAATCTTTCTAGCAGCACACTTTGCCGCAAATTCGTTTTGATATCTTCCTTTGCCGCCTCTTCTTTATCAGTTAATTCCAGTACTCGCTCATCCAATATAGACAAACACTACACAAAAAATACCGATTAGCAACGGTTCTAAACCTTGGGGGTAACCTATTTTCACGGCTTAGAGCCGCGGGCTATAGAGGCGTCGCTAAATCCCCAGTAACTACGGCTAAAAACCGTGGCAAAAATATTAGCAACGATTTTATCTAGAGGACGATTGATGATTTAGCAACGGTTATAAACCGTTGCAACAATCTTAACCGCGGTTCTAAGCCGTGGCAAGGAGTAGCAACGGCTTAAAACCGTTGCAAGTTATGGCCACGGTTCAAAGCTGTTGCAACAGCTTTAGCAACGGTTTTAAGTCGTGGCCAGTACTAGCCACGGTTTTAAGCTGTGGCAAATGTTTTTTAAAATTTTTTTTTAAATGTGACAACGAACCTACTTCTGTACATGTTGTTAACTTGACAATCAGGAAAGTATTTGAATCTATCCTGTTCATTGTTAATTAGTACTTCAAATCCAGATAGGAAGAAGCGATAGGAGAGGACAGATAGACCGAAAAGGCCATATATGTTGTAATACATAAAAACTAAGATTGAATGTGAACAAATCTTGTATTATTTTTTCATTATTGTAATTCACAAACTAGTGAACACACTTACAAGCAAATTATAATAAAAGTGCATAACAAATGGAACTCCTATATTACAGTTTACATAGGTGGAACAGTTTGTCGATCAGGATCTGACACACGACTTTCATAGAATTTAGCAATGAAGGCTGAAGCTTTCCTGTCAATGTATGGTTCAGCTACCCAATGCCCTTTGTCATCATCGCTAGGATGTACTTTTCTCACACATTAAAAGCTTCATCCCATCCCATGTCATACCTATCGCGAGACTTCCTAGACTTGAAGATGCTTGAGATAGAGAAGGATTTCTTCTGCCCCATTGCTGTTCTTGCTTATACTAGTTCTACATAGCAAATGTTAGCTAAAAATGATGCGTGGAAGTGTCGTCTGACAGTCTGAGTACTACTCTTGCTGATTTGAATAGAAACCATGCACTCCTCAATTTACAATACTAATAACAAGCAATACCTTTCTTGTTGGCCTTCTAGATATGTTTCTAGAATACTTAAGCTGGGAGTAATCAAGCCAATTTTGCATCTTTTTCTTTTCCTCAATCAAATCAGAAAGTGTGTTTGCATTGTAAACAACCTAAGTGTGTTTGACAACATATGTTAAAAAACTTGATCAGATCAGAGATCTATAATCTATAGACATATTGACTGATACAAAGATAATGGGAAGTTCTAAATATACTGCAATGCATGAATATGTATAGCTTCTTACTTTCAAAGCAACAAAATAGTTGAAGCAAGGTTGGCAAGTGAAGTAAACTTTTAAAATAGATCAAATAATGCCTTAAGATATACTACGGACAAATTTCATGTCGGAATGTATTCCAGCTAAAAAAATTTCAGGATATTTTTTTAGGAAATACTTCACGTTACTACTAATCTACTGGTATCTGGTTTTGAGATTTTACCTTGCTGGATTGAACAGTTAAACACAAGTCCTGGAAGATCTTCACATCTGGCCTTGATGGGTAGGTGAAGCTGACATGCTGGAACTCAATGTCCCCATTCACATTTTCCAATATCATGCCACACCTATCGCTTGCATCTATTTCTGACTTTCTATCCAAAATTGCAAACACAAAAGCAGTTGAAGCCTTGGCTTTGGGGGCATCAGGTACCAATGAGCTTGCATGCGAAACAGTCATTGCTGTCAAACAAAGAGCGTAAAAAACCTGCAATGGTCCAAAATGTAGATCCATGATGACCAAGGAAAAGAGCCATTTATTAAAAAGATTAAAACAGGTCATATGTAGATTAAGTTTTCAACATAAATATTTAGAGAATATAGGCAGTTTAACAAAATAGCTTACTGGTGTAAGCCGATTGACAAATTGTTGATTGTCTCTAGGAACATACTACTTTCTGGAAAGCTCAAACAATTTGTTGAAACTAAGGAAATGTGATCACTTACACGAAAAACCTTTTCAAATGTTATTTTTCCTTCCTTCACAAGTCGAGCTTTAGCATAGAAACTAGTTGCATAGGCAGAAAAAAGAAAGAAAAAGTAGAGTCCATAACTGGTCCCAATAATTAATCCTAGTTTTATCCCAGCCTTTTCTGGACCTTGACATTTCTTTCTATATAGTGCAATGACTTTCTCTTCAGAACAGAAAGAAGCAACTGTTCTTATATTCTTAATAGCATTGTTGGCAACTTGACTTGCTTCCTTATACATTATCTACATCCATCAATCCAACAATCAGTATGGAAATTGCAAAGTAGCGTAAATATACAATTTCCATATTGGAGTAACAGATAAAATTAAGTGTTGGGTGTGAAATTCTTTTATGCTATCTCCAGGGAAATCTGATATATTTTCTCAGGTAATAATGTAGAACTTAACAGCTCAGGTTCAGCTTTATGTGTTCTACCTTTTACTTTAAAATTGCTAACTTGAATTATTTCAGTGTACCAATATAATAGGTGATACTACAAAAAGTACCTTTGCATCGGCACTAAATCCTTTTGTGAATTTCATGGAGGCCCATGCATTGAAGCCTAACAAAGGTAGTAAAGCAATAACTATTAGAGCTAATTTCCAGTTTGCTTGAAGAGCAATAACGACGCCAAGAATAGTGGATGCAAAATTCTGCACAATCAATGATAATGTCTCTCCAACCATACAACGAATAGCTGTTGGATCCAATGACAGTCTTGTACCTACTATGCTGCTTGAGTTTCTTGTATCGTCAAACCATCTCATTTCCATATAAACCACCTTTTCAAATGACATTGACCTAATCCTTCTTATCAACCTGCTTCCTGCAATGCCGAAGAAGAATGACTGTCCTAAAGTAGTTATCCATGCTACAAAGCCAAGGATGATGAGCATCCACATCCAAAGTCTTGCACTCTCTCTTAGCTTCGATAGTGGCTCATAAAACATGCGAATTGTTCTAGAAAAGACAAATCCAAAAATAGGAAGTATAGATCCCTTGATAACAGCATAAACACTCCCAACAATCAGCACTGGGAGCTCAGGTTTATTAAGACAGGCAAGGCGATAAAGAGGGACTTCATTCGGGTTTTCTGATGTTGCAACAGAGTACTATTTCTGTTTAATGTTTTCCATGTTCAATACCATAGTTGAAGCTAGAGATTGAGAATGTTCACTTGAGGTTCCTCCATCCAATAGCTGCACGCTATGTGGCTTGTCTGGGTCAGTTATGCATTCTTCTCCTGAATCCTAAGTCAGTTCTTGCATGCTTATCAAACGACTATAAGTTCCATTAGTATTAATTAGCTCCGAGTGTGAACCTGATTGCAGGAGATATGTTAGAATGATATTAGCCCCTTTTTGAAATTTAATCAAATTTCAAAATATGAAGATTTTGTGAGTCCCTAAAATAAATCAACAAGACAATAGTAGCACTGTATGTACCAAGGACCCTTTCATTTCATAAAAAAGTGCAGCATCGTACACTATGGGACACTCCATCTCAGACAATAGCAATGGGATTTCTTTGTAATGCATGTAAATGAGTATGACAGTTTGTAACTGTGCCAGATACCAAATAGAGAATCATCGTTCCTATTCAAATAGGCTGCACCCATGACATTGTGTAGTTCATGTAAGATCTTAGACATAATACTATGAACATATCCATAAGGCTCTTAACTTTTTCAGCAATCCTTCCTTGACAGACAACAGCTATCACATCAGAATTCCTCACTGTGATCAAGCGATGGGCAACAATAATGGTGGTTCTATTAATCATGATCCTATCCAATGCATCCTGCACAATCCGTTCTGACTCTGCATCAAGTGCGCTTGTTGCTTCATCAAGAAGCAAAATTCTTGGATCTTTAAGAATTGCTCTAGCTATGGCAACTCTTTGTTTCTGTCCTCATGAAAGCTGGCTTCCAGATTCCCCAACCATTGTGTCAAGTCCCTGAGTACATAGTCATGAATTCCAAAGTTAGGTGACCTTTTTGTAAAAGGCTGCATTTCACCATAAATTGGTGCTTGTGGGATAAAAGTACTTGACATTATAAATGTTGACAGAGTTTGCACTATCAATGTATGTCTTCTACTCAGTAATTTCAGGGAGTTTGTAAGGTTGAATATGTTCGATATTGCGAATGTTGATGGAAGAAAGAAAAGGAATAAATTTAGGGAAACACCAAATTTTTGTATTTATTTGATTGTTTTAGTTAAAAAAAAGGTTTACTATCACTAACTTCTGGATTCATTATACAGGAATTAGTCCAGTTAAACTAATATAAGATAATAATAGAGAACGTGAGGAATTTTTCTATGAATATGGAAGCATTGGCAAGCTCAGCAGCAGCTTGGATTTCTTCTAGACTTGAGTCATCTTTACCATATGCTATGTTATCTTTGATACTAGCAGCAAAGAGAATGGGTTCTTGGCTGACAAGTCCGATTTTCTGCCTGATCCATTGTAGCTGGAACTCCTTTAGGTTTATATCATCTATAAGAATGTCACCATCTTGTGGGTCATAAAACCTTTCTATTAGATTGATCACTGTTGACTTACCACTTCCACTCTCTCCAACCAAAGCTGCAGTTGTACCACTGGGTATGGACAAAGAAAATATTAGGAGAATTGCATTTTGATTGAATATTTTCTTAACATGGTATCAAAGAAGAAGAAGAAGAAGCACAAGATGGCTACAAGAGATTTTTATTACCTGGGTGGATGTATTCTCTCTATCAATGTTTCAAAATCAGGATCATAGTAAGGTTTATAGCCACTATACATTATATCTAACAAAAATAAAAACCAGTTGTCAGAGAGAGCTTTAGAGACCCCAAGAGAGAGACACAAGAAGAAGAACAACAAAATGGGGTGTAAAAGAGATATGTTATAGTTTGGTTTCATACAATGTTTATATGGAGTACAAGTACTGAAACACGTTTTGTAAAAGGATAAGAGAGCAGCCTCGATGTAATATCTACAATATCAACAAAAAGAAGCACCAATTGTAACAATGTGAAATGAAATTAGTACAATGATGGAAAGGAATCCCAAAAGCCAGACTTCTGCTTATTCTGATTTCCTCGCTCCTGCAGCGCCAATGGCACCGTGCAAACAACGACATGCACTAGTAGCTCCCTGCTCGACGCGTCTCCTCGCTCCTGCAGTGCCAAGGGCACCGTGCAAAACAGGGGAGAACCCATGCTGAAAGCTCCTATCAGCTTGTATGTGCTCAGTGCACATGCAGTCCAGCCAGCCTCGCAAATGGAAACTGACAGAACCAGGCTGAGTGCACCTCGTTCCTGCGCACATTGTGATCCTCGCAGCTGAATCGCCTACACCGCCCCTGCAGGCCAAACAGAGCCGCAAAGCAGAGCCGTTCTGGAGCCTGTTTCCGAGCTGTCCAGAGCTTTGAATATCAAATACAAATTTTCAAATTGCAAACTTACCAAACAATTTGCAAATTGCCATCATACCAACTTGCAAGCACCTCCTGCCAAGATGAAAGTGCTATACAAGATGAAAGTTGAGAGAATGAAGAAATAAACTACCTGAAAACCCATATCCTTAGCCCTGCATCAACCAACTCTTTATATGTAGGTAACATAGTAAACTGAGCATCCTTCCAGTTCTTGATCAAAACATCACTGCAATCCAAACTAATCAGCCAACCCTGCCATTGATACGTTGTGATAAAATCAAATTATATTGCAAACCTGCAAGCAGCCCATCTATACTGAATTCTGGTGGTGTTTGCATTCATGGCCTTCTGCACATAAGGTCTATTATAGTACTCTTCTGCATAATTCTCAGTACATGGATCATACCCATGAAGATGGTGACGTAAAAGTGTGTTCTTAAGCCTTATCGATCGAGTTGTACTGTTTGATGAGGTTACATAACATGATGGTGTTCTTAAGCCAATACTATCGTAATAATTATCAGTTATAGCATTTCCCACCTGTATTTGTAAAAATAGTTTATAACATAAACATATGAGTGCTAGTCGGTACATCAAAAAATTTTATTAGTCTCTTACCATAATCCTTTGAGATTGATGTAGAGCTTTGAGTAAGCTTTGTTGTAATCATGGATGCTCTTTGCCAATTGCGGTACATAGTGTCCTACAAAATGAGGGTAAGGCGGATCAACTTTTGATCATGTTTTTTATGAACTTTTTATGTGTTATGCAAATGAACATGTAAATATTTACCTGCATATTCTCCCCAGTTATGTAAAAATCTCTATATCTGTACTGTGGAAACCTTGACATCCATTTTCTCAATAAATTTAGTGCATCATATGCTGAAAAAATAGTATCATATAAATAAATAGATAGGCGGCCAAAAATGATAATTTAGGCAAAAATTAGACCTCTATGAATTGCAACAAAATGGTGGGCAACCAGAAATAAACATTGTACGTATAAACCTGGGCAAAGAAGTATGAGATGTGATTTACCGGTGCGTCTGTCTCCAGAATTCAAAAGATCGGAGCTTGTATTAGTATATGAGAACCCGACACCAGCAGGAGATTCAAGGAAGAGAATATTTGCCTCTGCAAAAATAGTTAGAGATTAATTATTTTCATCATGCTATGGATATGGTTAGTGAGCATACAATTAAAACTAGTATTTGGCCTACTTGGAGGCCCAACCAACCCATTTCTATATATCATACTAGACAAGTTAAGCCTGTATAATGACAACAATAACTAAAAGTTGAAACCATTAGTACCTCTGTTCCATGAGTATTTATTGAGATAGAGAGTTGAACTAGTTTTGTTGATTAGAAAGGGCCCAAGTTCCTCCGATGCTCCATCGGCAATCGATGAACAATCTGGTCCTGCCAGTCCAATTTTTCCAAAACATAAGTACTTGAACAAAAAGCTTATGAAAATGAGAAAAAGAAGCTTTATCACAAAACAAGTAAAACATAAAATGGAAGCTACTT
>QNQO01002522.1:0-109658 GCA_003290165.1 Berberis thunbergii | reverse complement strand
AAAAAAATCAAATATCAAATTAAATCTCATTTTTTCAGATCATCGATACGATCGGACGGTTAATATCATAAGGCCTAATAAAAACCTAAATCTCGACAACATGTGCTTTCGTTTTGCTCTTGCGATTTTTTCAACACAGAGAGGCGTTAGGAGGACGGAACCGAGGCGAGGAGGCGACGAACCAGATCGAGGAGGTGAGGAACCAGATCGAGGAGGCGAGGAACCGAGGAAGGACGCGAGGAAGGAGGCGACTCAGGCGAGGAACCAAGGAAGGAGGCGACTCAGGCGAGGAACCAGAGGAGGCGAGGAACCGAGGAGGTCGCATTGTTTATTCTTCCATAATTTACTTTACTGCTTATTATCTCAGCCTTTTGTTTTGATTTCGCTTTCTACTTCAAAGCAACTCTCTGTCTTTCTCTGTTCTATTTACCACTTCTAGGGTTTCGGTTGTGCAAGGATCTGTGTGATTACTTTAATTCAATTGATTAGGGCATTTTCATTCTTGATTACACTTTACTTAATTATTATAACTTCAGTTCAATTCTCTTTTGTTTTCGACTTGGTTTTTGTTCTCACCCAACTTTACTGGGCAACTGACTTCCAATTGTTAGTTTTAGTCTGCTTTACTTACTATCTATGTTTAGTGTAACTAAAGGGCATTTTTCACTTTCTCCAGATAAGAGATGATTCCAAGAATGGTTTTTATGTTGAAAATCTGAGTGAAGAATGTGTTAGTAGCTACGAGATGTAACACAAATTCTAATCAAGGTAAGTAAGAATTGGTCTATATTTTTCTGATTATAGTGTAAATATGACATTGGTATTGGTGTATATTGTTTGATCCTCATGTCTAAAAGATCATTTTAAATATGTTGTGCAAAATATGTCTTTCCTACAAGGTCTTTCTGTGGAAGCATATGACATTGGTATTGGTGTATATTCATAGCTGGTGCGTTTATTGGAAGCATATGCTCTGGTTCAATGGTTGACAAATTTGGGTGTCGGCGCACACTTCAAATTGATACAATTCCACTAATTCTTGGTGCAATTATAAGGTAACCCCTATATTCACTTGTAACTTGTAAGTTTTCTTATTCAGTATTAATAGTTGGTTACCCTCTGTAGTTTACATTTACTTAGAATTGTTACAGTGCACAAGCTCACTCCTTGAATGAAATACTGTTGGGAAGATTTCTTGTTGGCCTTGGCATTGGCGTCAACACGGTTCTTGTTCCAATTTATATCTCAGAGGTACTAAATCCTATCAAATTTACAAGAGCTGCAAATGCTGTCTCGGTCGGCGTTAATGTTTTATTATTCTGTTTGACAATTTTGATATAGGTCGCTCCAACAAAATACAGAGGCTCGTTGGGAACCTTGTGCCAGATTGGGACATGTTTAGGGATTATTGCGTCCCTGCTCCTGGGTATTCCTTCTAAGAATGTCTGCATAAAGTATGATCTTGTTTAATGTCTGCATAAACTATGCTTCGGTAAGTGTATATCTGTTATGCAATCTGTAATTCTTTCTCTTGAAATAGGTTGGTAGATTGGACGATGCTGAAAACGTAATCAGCAAACTTTGGGGAAAGGATAAAGTCAAGAAATCAATTGAAGAATTTCATTCGGTTATTAGAAGTGATGGTGGTGATATGGAGAGTACCTGGTTGGAACTCCTTGTGCAGCCCCACAGTAGAGGTAATAAATAGCAATCAATGACGGGAACTGATTTTCAGGTTATTTGACATTGTTTATTATGGATTTTAAATATAATACTTTTAAACGACAGTGAGTGTTTCTTCAAGGCATAAATTTCCTTAATGCAAGAGATAAGTGTATGTTGAGAAAAGTGTGTTCCCACCTCAAGATATACATCAATTGTCAAATTGTGAATTCAGAACATGTTCCTTGGAACTTATATTTTAGCTTGAAGTTTATATTTTGAGTTCATAACTTGAGAAGAAACTATTGTTTTCTAATTGCAGTTGCTTTCATTGGTGGGCCCTTTTCGTACTTCAACAGTTTGCTGGAATAAATGGAGTTCTTTATTTTTCATCTTTGACTTTCCGGGATGTTGGTATCACAAGTAGTGCTTTGGCGAGCCTATTTGTTGGACTGACCAATTTTGCAGGTTTGCTTCATAAGGTTCTAGTGTTCACTGATGTTATATTTTGTTGTTAACTTTAGTCTCTCCAGGTGCTTTATTGGCTATGAATTTGATTGATAAGCATGGGAGGCAGAAGCTTCTGATGGGCAGCTTCTTAGGGATGGTTAGTTCCCATTCAAGTTGCCAAGTACATATTGTGCTATGCTAGTTCCACCACCCAGCCACCTACACAACACTTGAAAAAAGCTTTTTGTTATTTCGGATTGTAAACTGCATACATATAAGTACATAGATATGGAAAGATGTTATATTATGCAAAATTTTCTTAAATGTCTTGATTAAATTAGTAAACCAGTTTATATTTGGACAATACTACTTTGAAGAAGTGTTTGACATTGTTATGAGATTGATTGCGTCTCTTTGTGCAGGCTGCATCAATGTTCCTTGTAGTCTATGCTATAGTTCTCCTTGTTGAATACAGATGCAAAGGTGAAACTCTCAGCACCCTGAGGTTTGGGTTGCAAGCAAAATCCTTACAAAATAAACCAGTTATAAATGAAATTACAGAAGATGATGTTAATGGTCTTAGTGACCAGATTCGTCAATTAAAGGTAGGCTTTGTTCAGAATCAACTTGCATCTATTTTTATCTGTTCAAGCAAATATCTAGTTGATTCACATTTTTGTTTACTGCAGGAAGAGCTCATAAAAGCAAAATCAAGTGAGTACAATTCAGTCAACAGTAGCAGTGGGTATTTCAAAGGACGGAGTGCACGTGAAAGTCTGAACCAACTGAGATTAAGTATCAACCGCTCTATCATTTTACCTCACATAGACGATGATTCTGAGGATGAAATGGATGTTGATGAGGAAGATGTTAAGAAACTTTGTGTCCAGCTAGACAATGTAGGAAGCTTTTGCGAAAAGCAATCAGGAGATATTTTCAGTGATGATGTTGTTCTTCCTTTGAAAGTTGTAGCACGGCTACATGTTTAGAAGACAGTGTATATGAAGTTGGAAAGCTTCACTTAGTTTACATTAGAACTTCTTGGGACATTCATTCAATTCTGTGTAATCTTTCCAAAATTAAATTGCGTAATATTTTTTTAATTTACATTGTAGAACTTCTTAGTTTACAGTGTAGAACTTCTTGGGACATTCATCCGGAAAAGCGCTATGGTAGTTAATAAAAAAAATTCACCGAAATTAAATAGCGCTATTGAAGCTAATTAAAAAAAAATCAACAAAATTAAATAGCACTCATCAAAGCGCTATTCAAGCTAATTTAAAAAAAAAATTAGCGCTTACATAGCGCTTTCTAAGGCGCTATTGAAGTTAATTAAAAAAAAAAATCAACGCTTAGATAGCGCTATTCAAGTACGTGCCTTGCATAGCGCTAAAAAGCGCTATCTAAGCTATTTTTAAGCGCTATGCAAGCCTATATTTGTAGTAGTGCAACTTGAGGGGGGGTATTGAGAATATATTGCGAATATCCTGATTGATTGAGAATATTTGTATTAGGAAGGTTGCTTATAGAATCAATATTGTATAATAGTTTTCAGGAAATTAGCAGATTAATTGTGAATATTCTCACAATATTCTCTGGATTAGTTTGTATATAAACAGAAGATTGTGAATGAGAAAGGACAACACAATACACACAAATCATTTCCTTTGTGTCTAACATTTCATCATATTGAGATATATTATTGGAATTATTCTTTTCACTAGACTTACTTCGGGAACTAACTTTGTTACCTGTAGAGATGGATGACCCAGTCGCTGGTGCCATAGATCAAGAGACACCACACTATTGGCCTTTATTGTGTGAACCTGTGGCAGCCCTCGGAAGTAATAGAGTCCATCGCGTCGTTCACCCGCACCAATCAGCATCCTCGAAGTGCGGTCCTGTATAACACACAGATCATTAGTGAATTGGACAAAACAGTTATAGTGATCAGTCAATTGCGACACAGAAATTAAATTGCAAGTTAGCCCTGGCACATAAAGAACATTTTGCAAACAAAAATTTCTGTCAAGAAGGATCGTCCTCTCTTTAGTGGCGATAGTGCTACTCCCATCTGACAATCCCACGGGACATTGAGCAATCTCCTTTAAGTCACGGAGATCCCCGATCGGGCCAGTCATGTGATTCGAAGCTCCCGTATCAATAATCCAAGGCTTTCCAATCATCTTATCGGTCGTTGCGGATTTTGACCAGCCCAGCATTTGGAGAAGTGTCTGCCACTGGGTGGTATTCAGCCCGGGCAGTGGAGATGCATTTGTCTCAGTCACTCCTGCTCCAGAAGAACCTGTCTGAGCAGCATTGGCACTGCCAGCCATAAGCGGTGTTCAAAGAGAAATCTCAAATCACCGCAAAAAGAATCAAAGTTGTACTCACGACAGCCAGAGAAGATAAACTCTCCCTTTTTTTTTTTTAATAATATATTCCCTTTTTTTTGTTTATTCTCTTTTCCTTTCTTTTCTTTTACTTATTCATTAAACAAACAGAGATAGATGGAGTTCTGGTGGTGGTGGTAAACATCTTTCTCGCCTCCATCATCGATACATACTTGCTCAACAAGGTAAAGGTACATTTTTGCAAACCCTAGATCGATCGATATATCTATTCTTCTAGTGTTTTATGGTTTCTTGTTCAGTTGATGGGGAAAGAAAGACCTAGAGCAGTAGAGAAAGGGGTATTAGGGCACAATTCAACCCTTCCAAGGGCAATGAATATACCCCAAGGTCCTGTTTTTTTTTATCCAACTGAGGAGGAATTTGTAGACCCTTTGAAGTTTATTTACAAGATTAGACCAGAAGCTGAGCCCTATGGGATCTGTAGGATTGTTCCCCCAAGAGCTGGAAACCCCCATTTGCTTTAGATTTGGATAATTTCACTTTTCCTACCAAAACACAAGCTATACATCAATTGCAAGAGCGGTCTGCTTCCTGCGACACAGAGACAAAGAGAGGAGAAGGAGATCTCGCTGATCTCTTCTCGTTGATTGCTTCTCTGACATAGAGGGGAGAGGGCTTCTTCGATGGATCTCTTTTTCTTCTCAGGTTCAATCAGATTCGATAAGGGGTCTCGATCAGGATCGATTAGAGGTTCGATAGTTCAGTCTTTGATCAGAGGTTTCAATAGTTCAGAGGTTCGATCAGATCTGAATTAGGCCAGATCTGAATCGCACAGGTTTTTCGATCAGGCCAGAGGTTCTTCTTTTTCTTTCCTTCTTATTCAAAGAGACCCTTTTCATTCAAAGAGGTTTCGATCAGGTACCTGTTCTCCCTTTATGATACTCGTATGATAGGCTCTGATACCATGATGAAATGTTAGACACAAAGGAAATGATTTGTGTGTATTGTGTTGTCCTTTCTCATTCACAATCTCCTGTTTATATACAAACTAATCCAGAGAATATTGTGAGAATATTCACAATATAATCTGTTAATTTCCTTAAAACTATTATACAATATTGACTCTATAAGCAACCTTCCTAATACAAATATTCCCAATCAATCAGGATATTCGCAATATATTCTCAATAGATTTTGAAGGGTTTTCAATCACTCGTTCAAGGGTTTTCTTTAAATTATGGGTTTTTGCTTGATTAGTTCCTAATTGTTTTAATCAATTTTTTTTGTTCCATTCAGTGATGTTGAAATCTTGGGGTTTTGGAGCATCTGATTTTGATATTGGGTCTTGCATTAAAGCTATACTTTACGATTCATCTTTTTAGATAAAGTCTTATAACTTTTAGAAAAATTGTAGCGTTTTAAACTTTTGACATTGCGCTTTTACAAATTAATTAGGTAATCTATCTCAATTCCTGGAGCGGGAGTTGTTTGATTTTATGCATGTTTTTTTGGAAATTCTAGATTTTGTTTGGGTATGGATCTTTTCTTGTAGGCCCCTGCATGATATCATCGATTCCACTGAAGGACACTACCATCCACTTTTTTTGGCAGAAATTCTAAATGGCGAGGAAACCAGCGAGGGGGTGGTGTGACTGCTCACCCCCTCGAGATGTGCTGCAGCGCGAATTTCGAAGGGGCTGAGTGGTGACACCCTCCCCCTTGCTGGTTTCCTCGCCCCTTTCCTCGATAGTTAGAAAGGTTCTTTTTTTGAATATGTTGAATGGCACCACCACTATATAAACAAAAAAAATCCTAACCTTTTTTCTCCTATCTCCCTTTCTTCTCCATCAATCACCACCGCCACCTATCCTCCTCCTCCTCCCCTTCATCACCACCACCGCCACCTCTCATCTTCTTCTTCTTCTTCTTCAATCACCACCACCACTACGCCACCTCCACCTATCTTCATCCCCTCTTCTTATTCTCTTTCTCCATCAATCACCATCGCTACTTCTCATCCCTCATCTCCCGTCTTTTTTTTTTCTTTTCTTTTTTTCCTCCTCTTTTTTTCTCCTTGGTGGTGGTGGTAAACAAGAGGAGGAAAGATGGTGGTGATTGAAGAAAAGGAGCGAGTTTTACAATGAAATTGCTAAGGCTTGAGCTTTTATAGTTGTCATCGGCTGGTAGATATTGTTGAAGGACGCAACATTGATCTGCTGACTGACTTTGTTTCCCTGGTTGAGGAGGCAATAAATTCATCTAAAGCTTGAGCTTTTAAAGTTGTCATCGGTCGGTAGATCAAGTCGTATTGGCTCAACTCTATCACCCATTTCATGAGTTTTTGACAAGCATCCAGGAGGAAGTTGTGCCCCCAACTTTTTGCTTGATGAGAACTAAGCTAACTGCTACATTTGAAACTCTAAGTAGATGAATAGGTCCTCTCCTAAATTTCTCTGCTCATATACTCAAGAATTGATCCAAAGCTTCTGCTCTGCTAGTGAGATTTTGTATTTTTTTGGAGTTGATGGCGACTTCATGTCAAGTAGTGGTCTTCTTTGCTTTTATGATCCCCAAACTTTGTGTATGTTTGTTGATCTGCTGACTTAAGAATATTTGCATTAAGGGTGCAAAAACTTGATTGATGTTTTTAATGAGTTTTCAATATGCTTAAGTCGGAATTTAAGCATAACTTGAGAAATTAATCATGGATCCAAATCTATTTATCTTGGAAATTGCATGAAAATATTGTGTGATCTACTGACCACTTGACAAAACTTAAAGAGATTTAAATAGTCATGAGTAAGATGCTTATATGCTCAGTGATTGATTAATTGAATAGGCCACTCAAGAAAAGTGACATCCTATACTGAGGCGTTTAGCTTGTGTGGTCTGCTGACCACTTGACTAAACTTAAACGGATTGTCTTGAGTTAGATGTTTTTATGCATTGAATTACCCACTCACTGAGAGTGGCATCCTTTACTGAGGCATTTTTTTGTGGTCTATTGATCACTTGACTAAATTTAAATAAATTTAAGTAGTCATGAGTAAGATGCTTCTATGCATTGAATTACCCACTTATGAAAAATGTCATCTTCTACTGAGGTGTGATCCTCTACTAAGGCATTTTGCTTGTGTGATCTGTTGATCAATTGACTAAACTTAAACGAATTTAAGTAATCTTGAGTAAGATTTTTTATGCATTGAATTACCCACTCACGGAGAATGTCATCCTCTACTGAGGTGTACATAAATATTTGTATTTCTGAATATCTTCTGCTGAAGGACATGTAGAACGAATTCTCGTATTTTCCTATTTCAACTGAGAAAAGTGTGTTCTCTGTTGAGAAGCAAAATAATATATACTCTGCTAAGGTATATGTAAATTTTTGTTTTGATTTTTTTTTGCATGATCTCTTTTCATTGGTGGCGGTCTCTTCGGTGAAGGTTGGTCATTCTCATTGAAAACATCAATTTGTGGATACAAATTTTTATCCAATCACGTGTTGATCACGTGGAGAAATCTGCATAAGATAGAAATTAATTCTTGACACTGGGTGGTGACTGCCATAGAGACTCCGATGCCAAAGTTAGAGCTATGTCTTATGAAAATATTTTTTTCTCTGTATTTGAATAGAGAATTGTGAATCAAGAAAGAGTTACCTCTAGATGGTTTTGTATTTGACTATTTATAGAGGTAGAACAAGTAAACTGTTGACAGATTAGTGAGACGCGTGGCAGATGAGTGAGCTGCTTGGAGGCGGTTGTAACTTCTCTTAGGTAGTTGTAACTTTCGTAGATAGTTGTAATCTTCTGTTGGCAGTTGTAACTTCCTGTTTGGAGTCACCTCTCTTGCAAGGTTGGGTGCTCAGCTGAGTAAGGGGTCAGCGTAACACTACTATTCTGCTGAGCAAATAGTGTTATTTTGAGTTGTATTGGGCCCAGACTTGGACTGCATTGTATTCAAACTTGGGCTTTCTATACTTGTAATTGTCACGGGTAATATTCGGGCTTCTCGGAAACAACCCAAATCTTTGCCTTCCTTATCTTGTTGAGCTAAAGATTATTTTTGGCTCCCACATATATATATTTATAAACAATGACTAACACACCTTCACACTGGTGTTAGATCCTATTAAGCAAATCAAACACAGGTGATACTAAATGGTCACTCAGAATGGGTCCAATTTCTCTTGTAAGTTCTCCCTTTTGGTTTGACAGGGAAGATAATCGATCATGGAGGACACAATGAACTATAGTCCATGTGTAAACTTTATTATTTGACCTCCTTTAGAAAATTCACCAAATACCATTTTTTTTAGGTGTTGAGTTCATCATATCATCTTGTTTTCTTTTAAACTATCCTTAATTTGATATAATCTCACTTAATTCTCAGTTTCATTGAAATACATCAGGTTTACGACAAAGTTGTTGAGATGCTGGCTCAATACACTACACCAAAAACCCCATTTAGCCACGCCAACCTTGCCACGGCTCTAAACCGTTGGTAAATTTGCGACGGCTACAAACCGTAGCTATATTTACCAACGGCTTAAAACCGTGGGTAAAAAAGACCTGGCCACGGCTTAAAACCGTTGGTATATTTGGAACGGCTAAAAACCGTGGCTAATATTAGCAACGGCTCCCAAACCGTTGGAATTATTAGCAACGGTTTTAAAACCGTTGCAACATAATACTTTAGCAACGGTTCTGAAACCGTGGCTATAGATAGCAACGGCCCTAGAACCGTTGCAACAAAATATTTTAGCAACGGTTATAAACCGTGGCTATGGCTAGCAACGGCTCAAAACCGTTGCAAAATAAAAGTTAGCAACGGTTCTAAACCGTGGCTAGATATAGCAACGGCTCAGAACCGTGGCTACATGAAAAGCTGAAAAAATTTTGGGCGGGGTATATTGGCGCTCGACATTCCCTCCACTCGCCATCGACAATTTCCCTCCTCCCCTCCACTCGACCTCGTCTCCTTCGCTGCTCCCTCCCTCGACTCGACTTCCATCGAAGCTTCCCTCCTCCCCTCCACTCGACTCGTCTCCTTCGCTGCTCCCTCCCTCAACTCGACTTCCTGCTCCCTCCCTCGACTCGACTTCCCTGCGCCTTCTTCCCTGCTCCCTCCCTCGACTTCCTTCCTCCCCTCCTTCCCTGCTCCTCCCTCGACTTCCCTCCTCCCCTGGTCTTCCCTCCACTCGGCGTCTTCAAATCAATCAAGCCCTCTCTCGTACAGGTACCCTCTCTCTCTCTTGTATTTTTTTATGAAATTAAGGTTCCGAACAAATTGCAAGTCTTTGAGCATTGTTGACTAGGTATACAATTGCAAGTCTTTGAGTGATTGCATTCATTTTGGGAAAAAATAACTAGGTATACAATTGGATTGGGGAAGATGTTTTCAATTTTCGTTTCATATTTTTGTATTTAATTTTAATTTGATACATGTATTATCCTTGAATTTTTTTTTTATTGGAATAGAGAAGTAATCCTATGTCCATATGGAGAAATATATTAAATTGAATTGAATTTTTATTGTATTGCTGATGTTGCCACTGATGTGTGGTATCTTTGGTCACAGAGAATTGAATTGAAACTATTATCAGCGATGGTGATATTAGTTTTAGGGTCTAGTTGTACTATTTGAACCAAAGGAACAAAAGACTAATATGACAGTTTCGAAATCCTAAACAAAAGCCAAAGGGAAAAAAATGAGGGTAATTCATTTTTATTTATTTTTTCCATTTTTCATTCAAATGAGAGTAATGGGAAGTTAAGATCATCAAAACACCGGGTTGTTTGAAGCGATTTGTTAACCGCCTTTCATTAGCTTTCTTTTGGTGTTTTGAGGCTGAAAAGGTGATTTTGGCGCCAGATGAAGTGGTGGGTGAAGGGATCCCAAGGTTTTACAAGCCATTTGTTTGCTTGGATTATTGAAATTTAGGGAGAGCAGTGAGAAAGGGAGGTTTGAAAAAAGTTGGTTTTACTGTTAAAGATTTTGCAGGGTGCGAACTCGAACTATAACTGCAGACAGGCAGCATCCTTGCTAGAAGGGTGTTGTTTATAGGACATAATTTTCAGCATTATTTGCCATTGTTTATAGAACTGTCAAACAGTAGGTTTACTAGGATCTTTTCTTTGTAATTCTTCCTTTAGGCGATTACAAATAATCTTAGACTTCAACACCAAACTTAATCCTAACTGCACCAGCTTCTTTGATGAAAACCAAGTTCCAATGCAAAATATAGTATCTTAGAAACAACAGTTTGGCCATAGTACCAAACTCCCAACTCACCAATATAGTATCCTTAGAAACACTTGCGAACATTATGAGCAGTGGAAAAGATGATTGAGGACAAAACTCACACAAGACAGGTCTTCAAATGCTCAAACATCCTCTACTAACACCCTAAATGTCAGCCTAGAAAACAACGATACTTCCAAATCCATTGTATTACCTGTACCTGTGTTAGTATTTGTGCAAATCAGGTCACAACAGACTTGGAAGATATAGGGGTAGAAGTGGATTTTTTTTCCAAATATAGAGTTGCATGCACTAATTCTGATGTTGAAAAAGAAGGGAAGCTGAAGGAAACATAGAAGGTATGGAACTAAGAGTAGCTCCAGATAACGATACCATTCATAAAAATAAAAATAAATAAAAAGTACAAAAACATCAAAACTATAAAATAAAAAATAATAATAAAATAAAGAGATTGCTTTCTATAAATTGGTTTTCTACAAAATGTGTGACATTATTTACTTGAAACATGTTATTTTGGTTTGCCCTGGAACAGGACAAACTGTTGGTACTCATAAACAGAACATAACAAGGAAAATCAGTGTTCGGTGTTTCTTACAAATTTGTTAAGCAATATCAGGATACTGCTAAATGATCACGATCTCGTATCATATATCCATTACTTTTCTTTGAAGTCATGCACCTGCCTCTTCAAGACCTCATTCTCCTTCCATAATTTCAAAATTCTCTGTTTGATTGTTTCAACGTGCCGATTAGAAGTTGAGTCCCTCTAATGTTCTTCGAACTTTTTTCTGCTATTCATTACTGCAGCATGTTCAAAAAAAGTTGCCAACATGCATTGATTAGTTGAAGGCAGTGATTTACAAATTCACTACAAATACTAAAATCTTTCTTGAGTTGAATATATGTGAGAACAGAAATATCAGTGAGAAATGTAAACGTATGCTAACTGATGCACATATTAGGCCTGACAACTGCCATTCACGGCAGATTCTGATGATACAACTCAAGTACAAAGCATGGAGTCCTTTGTAGTATTACCAGGAATTTAGTAGTCAGTACCAAGTTATAGTTACTATTAGATACTACGTTTTTAACTGAGATAAATTCAAGTATGCAATGGAGATTACTGCTAATGTAGCTACTATTCTATTCTTGTTCAACTGCCAAGAACATTGATTTTAAATATGAAAATTCTTCTATGCATCCAAACCTTTGGATGCATGGTAGTATGGTACATCCAGATAATTTTAGGTTTTTCAGGTTGCAACTTTTGTGAATTTGGTTGGTAGCTTCAACGAGTAGAAACTTTTCTATTCATGTTAGTAATGATGAATGCTAACTTTATATATACCTAGTAGTAAGTATATGTACAATGGGTGCAAATTTTTTATGGATGTACCATACATCCTAATTGTGTGTATATACCGAAGCATTGCTCTTTTAAATAATATAAAACATTCCATGATATAGAAATATGTTACTCCAAGATTTAGAACTCACACTCCTTTTCCACATTTTGGAGCTTCCTACTCAACTGTTTTTTCTCTTCCTGTTCAACTATTTGTCTATATAAGTAAGTATATGTTGTTGAGTTTTTGTACTGGAATTTCTTCTTTCTTCCATCACTGCAAATCTCATTCCATCTATTCTCTGTTTTCATGTGGAAGAAAGCTTAGTTCCTCATAATAAGCCAAATTTGTATATATAAGGTTGATGTAATATAAATGCTATATCTGTTATATTATTTGAAGCACAACACTGTATATTCTTTCCTATTTGTAATTAATTATTGTGTGGTTACGTTTTTATTCTATAGGAACTGCAATAATAGTTTTCTTTTGTCAATCAAACTCCTATATATGACTTCAGTGTCAAGGAGATACAAAGTTTGTGATTGGGAAAGGGAATGTCATTGCGATAGCATTAGAGGTTGTAGATCCTATCCATCAATTCTCTTGCGCTTGTCATGGATCATTGAACCCTGCAACAGAGATCAGACTTTCCTTGTGCTTCAAATTCAAGACTGGGGTGAAACTTTACAAAAGTGATCCAAAAGGAGACAAGATGGGGGATTTGGACGTTGGTGATTTCTTCGTATGGTGTAGAACTCATGCGGAACTTGATGATTGATAGGGGCATCTGAGGTCTATATTTTCTGAAATACAGTGGTGATGGACAAATTTCTGGGCAAGTGTTAGTCTACAGGCATCCAGGGTTGCACTTAGGTGATGTACATGTCTTGAATGCAATATACGTCAAAATATAATTTTTGTTCTTGCATACCTACTGCTAAACTAGTGATCGTTATCATGGATGACTAGTATGTTTCCTTTGTGGATTTTATTGTGAAAGGTGATGTGCAACTCACTTGTTACTTGGTTTGTTTATGCAGTGAACCATATGTTACCGAAGAGGAGTTGAAGCTGATGCTTCGAGGAGCAGAACTCAGTGGGGCTATAGAAGAGGAAGAACAGGTTGCACATGTGCACTTTTGGAGTTGTTATTAGATGTGTACCATATCCGTATTTTACTGTTTGAGAAAAAGGAACTTTTCCCGTCATTCTAATATTTTAGGGCTGTTTTGCAGGATATGATTGAAAACGTGTTAGAGATAAAAGATACTCATGTCAGGGAGGTGATGACGCCTCTGGTAGATGTAGTTGCTATTGACGCTAGTGCAACATTAAATGAGTTCCATGATCTGTGGGTAACTCATCAATATTCCAGGTATAAGAAGCCATTTAGTAGTGTTAACAAAAAAGCAGCTATTAAGTAAATTACTTAGAATGTTTAGGTTGTATGATATGGTTTGTATTGATTGAAGTCTCTTGCTTTTGTAGGTTTTTTTTTCTTTTTCTGAAGCTTACAACCTTTGTTGAATTTGATTTTGTAGATTGTACCAGACTGGAGGCAAGCCCAGACTTTGAAGAAGACAGTTGAAGATAAAATAGCCAAAGGTGACAATATCATTGCTGACTGATGTAATTGAACTGCTGACATATTTTCCTTCCATGTCAAGGAGACCTAAGATTGCTTTTATGCTGCAGATGGTGTGATTGGTATAGGCATTGCTGCAACTGCTGTGGGACTTGTTGCTGGTGGAATTGCTGCTGAATTTGCTCGTAAGAAATGATCTTCTTCTTCTCAAAATCATTGTGCATAATATATCCCTGAGGCTGTTGGTTCAAACTCATCTGAATCTGAGCATTTACCTATGAAAGGTATTTTGATAACCAATAGTCTTTTCGTAGTTTGTTATACCTTAGAAAACTTATTTTCTTCTAGAGTTTGGTCCTGTTCATGGAGCCTTGATATTCTGTTCAAAATACACTAGTTGTGGATTCCTTGCGTTGAGCACATTTTCATTCAATGCAAATTTGGATAAAAACTTGTTTGAATTATTATTATTGTTTCATCTTATATGGATTGCAGTATTGCATTTATATGGTGGTATTATGTTGTAATAATGTGAAACTTGAGAAAAGCTAGAATTAGCAATGGACTGACATTTCAAGTAGTGTAACTTTGTAATCTGTCAGAAAAAGGCAAAAGAGTATAGCTGGTTCCATATCATTTTGTAATTTGTCATATTGGAAATCTGATTGTTTTCTCTTTTTGTAATTTGTCAGCTGAAAGTTTACTTCAGTATGGAATTCGGAGCTTGTCCATGTGAATTCTTGTCTCAGTCATGCACGATTTCTTGCTGGCAACATTCATGCCTTTCTGCAAGTGGCATTTCAGTGCGTGCAAGCAGGCCTGTGCAGTAGCTAACAGGTGATTAATCATCATCTAGGTAACAATAGTTTCAGAGTATCATTAGCAAATTTTTTTTTTCAGGAAGAAAAGAAAAAGAAAAGGGAAAGAAAACATTAGTAAGGAAATCATTTCCATGTCTCGTTTTTTTTTTCTTCCTCTCATCCATGGTGGCATAGAAGTATAGGCAGGCGCATTTGTCTCGTACATTTAATGGGCACTTATTTTTGTGTATGTCGGTTTGTATTTCTTGGCTTTGGTTTATCTGCACAGTTATATGTTTGGATTCGTGTTGGAAAGAAAAACAAACTGTATGTTAATCTCCCATTCACCTGACATTTATGTATTTGAAGTGCTGTGTTTGTTTTGAAGTGCTTCATAATGTACAACTGCTTGTTTGCAATGAGGAAATACACAAGTCGAATAGGCGAATACAAATAAATGGTATGTTCATCTATTATCAGGATTTTGTTTGTTTGATTGCATTGTGAACTCATTCTAATGTTCGGTGATAGCATACTTCTGCATGCCATCACTAGTGGGAAATGTTTTTATGTTGTACACCTTTCTGTGAACAGGCATATATCTATACTCTGAGAATCTTTAACTTTATTCATGTAGCATATATGGATACTGCAGCTTGTTGCTTATACTCTTCTCAATGTTGTTTATGCCTTAACTTGAGAAATTCCTTTACATTCTTTCCTGTAGGTCCTGCCTTGTTGGTGGATGTTCCTAGAAATAAGAACCTCACAGGTAATTTCTGTTTTTGGAAATATGTATTTCTCTTTCAGTTTCATTGTTTCATTTTTTTGGTTCGAGAATCTAGCACTTGTATGCTATTATGCAGGCTATATTTGGATGTCCTTTATACCAAAGTTTCATAACTTATAGTGAACATGAGATGATATATTAAGAATATGAGTATACGACATATAAATAAAAATCTTAATTTCTTATGTACTTAAAAATGTCGACCAGGATCAATGATTCACAATTCACTCTACGGTTATATTCACCGGAAGTGGAAAATGGGTCATGATTCAACAACATTCTGAACTTGTAAATGCTGCATGATTTCTTTATAGCAGAAGTTGCATATATATCTGAACTACACAAATTTCCATGAGATGGCATATGTAATCCGTTTAATGCTACTGACCATTTTGTTTGTACGACTAGAGATTTAGAATGGAAGAAAGCCAATGAACAGATGCAACACTACAAGATTACTTCGATTTTTTATGCATTATATTCCTATGGGACGGATATAGTTGCTAAAATTTTGCTTCTGCAGCTGAAGTTATGAAATCCTTGGATATACCAAAAGGTGTACGTCGGGTGCTGTTCAGAACTTTAAACACTGACAGGTATTGCATTCTATCTGTAACCGGTGTTTGGTTCTTCACCTGAGCATATATTTGTATTGTGAACTCTGTTTGTGATCTTGTTTTCAACAATTACACAGCTTTTTCACCATTAAAGCTTAGACTTGGGGGTACCTTGCAAGATCTCGTCATATATGATGTCGGAGATCCCCATCCTCGATGCGAACAATTCAGAAAAAATACCTCGGACACATTTGGCTTCAGTGGAGGGTGCTTACATATGTCTAGATGGGATGAGCTGAATAGTTTCTTCGAAAAGGCTGGGTAGTTTTGAATCTGATTTTCCCATTCGGCACAGTTAGCATTTGTCCACTGTAGGCCTTATGTTTGTTTATTTTCTTCTGATTTTTTCAGGGCTAAGATCATTTTCGGATTGAATGCACTCAATGGCAGAAATATTAACCCAGATAAGTCAGCAACAGGACCTTGGAATTCCAGCAATGCTGCCTCCTTTATGCGCTATACTGTTAACAAAGGCTATAGCATATATGCTTGGGAACTTGGTATGAACCGAGCTCAGTTATTCAATTTAACTGTTCTACTAGGATCATTATAACTCACAATAAATGGAACTTCAGTACTAGATCAATACAAACTGATATGATTAGTTTACAGGCTGTTCTCGTACTAAAAAGCTGCCTGAGGAACATCTGCCAGACACGAGAACCCCACTCACATGTTTATCTGAAAATCTTCATTTTGTAACTTGATTTGTATATGGTTTAGTTCTTTACTGTTGTTTTTCTTGACTGCCTTAGAATCAGTCCGGACATATATCTTGACTGCCACACATTGTGCGAATGTGCAACCCTGTTTGCATTATTCCTGGCAATGAACCAAGCTGCCAGAAACCATATCTTTTATCCCTGCATTGAACCGAAAGACAACAAATATCTTGGAACAACACTTGCATCGCACCAGTCCATAATTCCTGCAGTGAACAGAAATACAATATACATGTTCAGTCTGTATTCTTCCAGAATTTCCTATTCCCTTTATTGTCTGGATTTTTGTACAAAATCTGGTTGGAATTATGTGCAAGGAAAAAAAGTCAAGAGTTCGATTTTTTTTGGATTCAACTGTCAGATGCAATTTCAAAATGAGGCCCAAACGGCCTCTAATAAGCTGTCTGACCTGAAAAATTATACTTTGCTATTGTGGCAGATTGAATGTATAAACTTACACCATGTATAATGTGTATATGATGTGATTATCTCTAGTTCTCTGCCTACCATAATTTATGTGATTATCTCTAGTTCTCTAGTTCTCTATTAGGTACTTAATGCTTAACTCTTAGAGCTGATATCAGTATACTATTGCTTCAAGTTTTTCATGTTTAATCTTTCTTCCTTTATATATTCTTCCAAGGATTTGTTCCTACTGAAGTACTGATACTTATCATTGCCTTGGCTCTTTCATATTAAGGGGGGGGGGGGGGGGGAAGCCTTTGTGATATGCCTTTGTTAGTTTAGCTCTGGTATCAATGTGGTAATTTAATGACTGAATTTAAATTTATTGCAGATATCACAAAGACTGTATAAGCCATACATTGATAAGGTGTCTCTTTTCAAAGGGTGCTCAGCAGAACTGATAAATCAGATGGTAAGTGCTCCGCTGCATCACTGCTAGCTGCTGTGTTATGGCTGTGTTCACATGGACTGCTGCTGCGATACTGTGTTCTGACTGCGATGACATGGCCTGACTTGCTGCGTGGTTGCGGTTTTTGATATTCTGCGGCTTTCGATTGGTTGTCGAAGCAACTTTCTGGACTAACGGACTCATCTGATGCCTTACAGTTATTGAAGCCGACTACGTCTGCATTGGTGGTATGTGAGCATATGACATAACTTTTTAAGTTTCCTAATCTACTTCGAAGTTGACCTTGGTATGTGAGCATATGACAAGATAATTGAATTGAATTGATGGGACTCCCTTTGACTCTGTTTTGCAAATAGATCATTGTTTCCATCATACAACACTCCTTTGTGTTTTCACCAAATATATCTAATTTGTTTGCAATTCTTTCTTGTGATGATGAGTGGATGAGCTAGTAGTTTAGCAATGATGCCTGTCCCTTGAAGAATGTAATTACTAAAATTATTTGTCAAGTTATACTGAAAATCCAATCTTTGTTAACCATAATCTCTAAATGAACAATGACATGGCATAAGCTAAAACCATTATCATCAACTCAATGTTGCTTTTCATTCTCATCTTTGTTTTCCATTTATTTAATAGCTTAAACTTTTAAGCACAGTTTTCAAGAAGCAAGTTGAGAAAGCGATGCTGCTGCTACGCAATTTCAAGTCTGCCAATGTTCTCCTCGATGATGGACTGGCGAGGAAAGCGACGTGGGTGGAGAATTTTTTTTCTGCTGCTGTTTCATGCGGGGCCGGACTGGCGTACTTGCTGTTTCTGCGCTCTGTTGCTGTTGCTGATGCTGATGCTGCTGTTGCTGTTGATGCGCGGCGTTGATGCTGCTGTTGTTGTTGCTGTTGCATCATGTGTTGTATCATGTGCTCATGTTCTTCAAGGATATGGAATCTTATCTACGTGTTGTATCATGTGCTCATGTTCTTCAAGGATATGGTATGCATTCTTTTGAGAACTTATGGATATTAACTATAAGTATCATTTTCATCTATAGTACTCTCACTGGCCAGTCAAAACATTTTATTATGGGTTGGGTGTATTGTTAAGTCACTGTCTTATTTCACATTCTCGTATACATATAGGCTAGGCATTACTTTAGTTTATGGTGATCATCATTACTGAGAGACTTGGTCGTTTTAATACTTTTTTCCTCACATTAATACTTTTTCCTCACATTAAACCACATGCAAGTATAGAGAGATTACTTGATCGAGTGAGAATTGATTTGTCGCAGAAACGCGCGTGTGCTGCGTGTTCTACGGTTGAAAGATTGCTGCGTGTTCTACGCGCGTCTGCTGTTCTCCAAGTCATTCCATATGTGAAGGTTAGTGTCCATAGTATTTATTTGAAATAATTTAGACAACAATTATATCATTTCAAGCAGCCTTTTAATCAACCCATAGACTGAAAAAGGCCACCAAAACCATAACAATAGATCACTACTTGCATTTGCATGCAATACCACAAGAAAGGAAGATAAAAGAAGAAGAGCAAATGCAGAAGTATATTGGAGGAAAAGAGAGCCTACCAAATGGAAAATAGAGAAATGGCAAAGAAATGGAGAGATTGAGATGGAGAATCTCTTCACTATAGAGGAAGAGAAGAAATGCAAGGGAGAGGGGGGAAGAATGAGTGGGGTGGTGAGGGGGTTTAAATAGGCCAGGCATCCCTCCTTTTTCACCTGTCACCTGTTCAAAAGGTCTTTTTTGTAAGGTCTGCCATTTGTCATAAAATACAAGTTATCCAAAAATCTGTACAAATCTATAAAAGTTTTTTTTTAATTCAAATCTTTCATAATCTCTTGTCATAAAAGTAAAACCTTAAAAAAAAATGGAAATGTGATTTGTAAACTCATTATAGTGAGTCTATATTTAGATTATAGTGTGTTGGTAGGAAAGATAAACACGTGTAATTCGTGTATATCTTGTAATTGCAAAGTTTCTATAAAAATGGAAATGTGATTTGTAAACTCATGGTGGTTTTCAATGCCATTCTGATTTTCCTTTTTTATGTTCTTAAATTGATTGATTTTCCCATCCCGCCACCTCCCTCCCCTCGCTTATTTCCTCGCCCACTTCCTCGACATTTAGAATTTCTGATTCAGTTTAGCAAGCTAGTAAACTTAAGCATAAATGACTCTTTCGTTTGTGATTTCAAGCAAATAGGATAAAAAGTCTTATCTAATGTAGTAATGGTGCCTGTATTGGTGGATTTGTGGGTTGACGTTGTTTTGATAAGTCTGGGACTCTTACATCGGACGACATGGTATGTTATGATGTCACATGATCAAGTTTTAGCTTATGTAATTGATGATATATACTGTGATGGATGTAATGGATATATGGCAATGTTTTTTAGGAGTTCCGTGGAGTAGAATTTTTTTTAGGAGCATATAATCTGGTCTAGTAAAATGTTTTTTTCAGCATGAAACCTATATGTTGTTGATGATGATACTTCTACTTGTGCTTTTGCTACAACTTATTGTTACACCAAGTCCAGATCATATGCAATAAAGTACTTAAAGAGTATCTATGTTGTCTTGTTTCAATAACTGTGCAATTATAGGTCATGTTTATCTGTCATTGGTTTATTAGCAATCTTTATAGGTCATGTTTGTCTGTCATTAAGTACTGACTAATTTTTATACTGCAGGGCTCTGAAGGTCTGAGCCAGTACGGGCAGCAGTATGTTGGACAGGAGAATGCGCATACATTGCTTGTTTCTGGGGTGCAAAGTGTGTCGTTGTATCAACCATCACCGGTGCCATATACAAGCAACTACCAGGTGCTGCATTCTCATCATTTTCAGTATATTGAACAAGCAACTACTGAAAGAAATGGGGCCTGTTCCTAAGGGCATCAATGTATTTTCTTACATTATAACTAGGGCGATTTGTATTGTTGGAAAAAACATAGAGAAATTCTTTTGTTTTAGATGCGAGCGAAACCTGATATAACAAGCTATGTTCCATTTGTTCAGGTTAATCCTGTTATTGTACATTAATTAATGCTATTTGTTTACATGTTTTTGTTTGGCGTCAAAACTTGACAAGTTCCTTTTTATACGGTTGATTTTGTATTTATCTAGCATATAGTTTGGTGGTTCTTATTCGTGTCGGAGGCATGACACAAACTATAGTAAGGACTAATTTTGCAGGTGCCACGGCTGTGATTTTGCTGCAGCAGCAAAAAAAATATATAAATTTTTTTTTCGATTATATTAACTTGCAACGGTTTTACACCGTTGCAACAAAACAGATTTTTTTTTTTTTTTTGAATTTTGTTTTAATTGCCAACGGTTTCACACCGTGGTTCCATATTACCACGGCTAAACACCGTTGCTAGTACCTTTGCCACGGTTTAATTTACACTATTTAGCCACGGTTTATAACCGTTGCCACAGTTAGCCACGGCTAATAACCGTTGCTACTTTTAGACACGGTTTAACACCGTTGCAAATACATGTGCATAGCCACGGTTCAAAACCGTTGCAAAGGTTAGCCACGGCTAGAAACCGTTGCTACCTTTAGACACGGTTTAAAACCGTTGCAATTATATAAACTTAGCCACGGTTAAAAACCGTTGCCATAGTTAGCCACGGCTATACACCGTAGCTATCTAGTTAGACACGGTTTATAACCGTTGCAAATATTTACACTTAGTAACGGCTTAGAACCGTTGCTAATTTATCCACGGCTTAGAACCGTTGCTAAGTTTATTGCAACGGTTTATAACCGTTGCTAATTTCTGCAAATAACGCCCCCCCCTCCACCCATAAAACCGTTGCTACAATGTTTAGCAACGGTTTTTAGCCGTTACAAAAAATTTTGCGACGCCCCTGTAGTCCACGGCTCTCAGCCGTGGCAATGTCTTACGCCCACGGTATAAAACCGTGGCTAATGGGGGTTTTTGGTGTAGTGATATAGTCCCACATCGAATAGTGACCAACATCTCATGAGGAATATAAGTAATTAGATATGTCTCAATAAGTGACGAGCCATTTTGGGAGCATTTGAAAAGTTGAGCTCCGTTTGTAAAAACCCCATACCTGGACTATGGCGGGTGTTTAAATTGAGGAAAATATCGTGTCTCAAGACATATCGTATAGTGGTGATGCCGTTCTTCACTCCTGAGCACAACAAAAGTTAGCTACAAAAGCTCAAGAAGCAATGTCATCAACCAGCTATCTCAATTATATATGTGTACCAATTCAACCAACTCCTCGTCCTCGTCCTCGTTAAGAGGTAGTAGTCATTTAGATAAAGTATACTTACATATTTTAGTTAATTAGATTAGATGGATGAATGAATGATTGACTAATCATATCAAACATTTTGTTCACTGAACTATCGAAAATTCTAAATGTCGAGGGAGTGGGCGAGGAAATCAGCGAGGGGGACCATCCATCCCCCTGGGATGCATGCCATTAGATTTCATGCGCACATCCCGGAGGATGGACGGTCCCCCCTCGCTGATTTCCTCACCCACTACCATTGCCATGAGTTAAATAGAACATGAGAGTATAGTGAAGTGAACAACTGTTCCGGACTCCATTCCTTCAAATTTATCCACGAGGAGTCTGCCTGATCATTGCCAAGTGGAGAAAATGAACAATAGGACTTTTATATGGATTGGAATTATTGATTCCTCATTAATACTTAACTCATTAACTAAACAACAAAATTTGAGTCTTTGGAGGGGATGTTTCCTGATTGAACATGTTTGATACCATGAATTTTTCTAACTTGTTGAAGATGTAAAAACGACATCAGCTTACCATCATTGACACTTTTTTTCTCCGAAGTTACGCGACCAAAACTTATCATATATAGTTGTTGCAACTCTCTCCCTAAATATACATTAACACAATCTACCACAACAATATTAACTGTCTTTACAGCACTTGTCCTTTGAGATTCAAAGTTGAAACATTTGTTACATATTTGAAACTATTAACAAAGAATCAATGGGGGAGAGCATGAAGGAATCTTTGTTGCAGAGACCAGATTTAGACACTCAGATGGACTATTTGTCCTCTGATGTAATAGAAGAGTTGCTTGGTCACGAGGAGGTGCCTTGGGAATGGTGGGCTTTGTTTGTTGGTTGGGAGTGGAGACAACTATTAACAAATGTTTGCTGGGCATCTGGGTGCTGTGGAACTAGCTGGTTCATCCATTGCTAGTATCGAATCTCAAGGCCTTGTTACGATGACCATGGTGAGCTTTTCAATCACTGCCGGTGCAATTATCTGATAGCTGTGCATTGTTAGTGAATATTTGAACGCGCGTATTATATCGACTAACATTATGTTTTATTTTTCTCTGAACAGTTGGGCATGGCTATTGCAGTACAAATTCAATGTGGAAAAGCCTTGGCAGAAAAGAAGTATGCCTCCCTGGGTATCATTTGTCAAAAAGGCATGATAATGCAATTGGGAGCTGCAGCCGTCTTCTCTGTCCTCCATTGGTACTCAGGGACAATCTTGCAAGCAATGGGTCTAATGCCAAGCATAGCCGAACAAGCTCAGACGTTTGCACAAGGCTTGATCCCTCAACTCTATGCCATGGCACTCAATTTACCAATGCAGGGGTTTCTTCAAGCACAAAACATCAACGGTCCCTTGGGTTACATAGTTGTTGGGGTCTTCCTCTTACATATATTTCTCGCATGGTTGGTTGTGAGCTTCTTTAACTATGGCCTACTTGGAGTAGCCCTAACATTGAGTCTCTCTTGGTGGATCATGGTGATCATAACTGCAATTTACATAATTTTCAGCCCAACTTGCCAGAAAACTTGGACAGGTTTCTCCACCAACACATTCAAAGACTTCTGGTCCCGTGCAAAGATAACAGTTGAATCTATTGGTATGACGAGCATAGAGTTATGGTACACACTTGGGCTCGTACTCATGGCAGGTTATCTCCCTAACCCCACCGTCTCCATTGATGCCTTTGCCATCTGTTTGAACTACTTGAATTTGGACTTCATGATTATGTTGGGGTTGAGCGCTGCCGCCAGCATTCGAGTACAAAATGAATTTGAGTGTGCACGTCCAAGGGTAGCTAGGTTGTCGGCAATGGTTGTTAACTGGACCAGTATCATCATCAGTTTAGTCTTTGTAGCATTCGTTATGATAAGCAGTACTACATTAAGCAAAGCTTTCACCAACGACAATGAGGTTATCAAGGGAGTTTCTAGTTTCTATAGCAATATTCATCAATGGATTCCAACCGATCCTATCAGGTGTGGCAATTGGATGCGGACATGCAACCTTGGTAGTTTGTGTTTATGTACTAACATACTACGTTGTTGGTCTCACCATTGCATCAGTTCTTGGCTTCATGACGAATCTAGGAGTAGCAGGACTGTTTTGGGGAATCATAATTGGATTTTTGCTACAGTCTATATTCCTGCTTGTGCTGATTGTCAGAACGGATTGGGGTTATGAGGTTGGCAAAGCTCGTGTTCGTGCAAGTAGAGATGCAGATGAAGAATCTCCTGTGTGAAGATCAACCTAAATTGTTGTAACTGCTGTAAAGATTCAAATTACTCTGCCCAAAATGTTGCAAGCAGTGTATTAGACCCACTGTCCCTAGTATAAAATAGCCCAGAATCTTCTTTGTCTCGTTCAACAATTGCACAGTTGATGAACGGAATACTATCACCCTTAAACTCTTGTTTTGCTCGGAATCACCAATACATTTGATATAAATCAGCAACAAACAAAAACTCCTTTTTGATTGAGATGCTAAACGAAAACTGTCTGCAAAACAAAATTTATTTCAAAAGAGGAACTCTTGTTTTTGCAAAACTCTCTTCTTTGTTCTCTTTGATTTCGAAAGAGAAACTCTTGTCAAAAATGTTTTGTATTTCTTTTTCTTCTTGTATGTTGAAACTGTAAGTTAATATAGTATTTATAGGGAGAAAACCGTACAGTTGAAATACGAAATACATGCTAGATTCATTAGTTAGAGAATTCAATTAAAAGAAACATGAAAAACATGTTGAAATGAAAAAACCATCCAGATACAATGACTCAACGTTTGCATGAAAAACGTGGGAGAAAATCACGTTGCTGTTGGCGCAACGTATGGAGGACAGAGTCAGCTGAGATACCATCTGGATTCATTTGACTCAATTTTCCTTCAAACTTTTTTCGATTAAATAAATTTTCAGCAAAAAATGGGTTGCTCTCGAAACGATCTGACCCGGACGGCGGCGGTGGCAAGCGCGAGAGTCTATCTTTCCCCTCTTCACAAAAGTATGCTACCCCCAAGGGGTCCAAACCCAAGTCCAAACAATCTCTTTATAAACTCTACCACAAAGAGTTGTATAGTAGATGTGGGACTAAAATTAGAAAGAGATCCAGAGATCGAAAACTGTTACACACCCATTTTCTTTTATTTTAGAAAACCATATTTCCAACAATAATCAGTCCATTCTATGCATACAACCGTACTCTCTGTAATTTTTTGGAAATTTCAGATTCTTTTTTGTAGAGGTCTCTAGAGGTTGAAAACCATATAGGAACTAGAGAGAGACACAATTTTGTTCTCTGAAATGTTGGAAATTCAAGTTTCTTCAATAGAAATATTGCAATCTATACAATCTATGAAACTAGATTATCTAAATTTGGTTGTTTCTTTTTTCTTAGGGCAGGTGAAACAATATTTCTTTTAAATATATGGTCATCTTCAACTGAAGAAATGTTCGCCACTTTCTCTCCCACTACTTTTCTCTTTTTATAGTTTTCCCTTTCTTTCTTTCTCTTTTTTTTTTTTTGGGAGAAACCTTAGTGTAGCATACAATATACATTATATAGACTGTAACTGCGTTTCCAATGCAAAGCAAGCTTTTCACACCTTCAGCACAAGTCTAAAAATTAGAAATTATAAAGATTCGGAAGCTCCAAAACTTCCTCGTTTCGTTCACCAACTAAAATCATACAATGGCCCTTCAGTCCATCAGGTCTCCAAAATATGAACGAGGTTTTTTGTCCTTTTATGGGGCGGAGCCAGGATGTTTACAAGGGGGGCAAGAAATAAATAGCAAAATTTGAGAGGGCAATTACTTAAATTTGACTACTATTCATTATAGAAAATCTAAGTTTGACGGACCTCCCCCCACCGTCTTGTGTGTATCTCCGCCCATGGTCTTTTCCATTACTACCAGAAGCCTATAAGCTCTCTAATTTCACTCACTCATTCTAGGGTTTTCTTTATATTATGAGTCTTTGCTTGATTAGTTCCTAATTGTTTTAATCATTTTTTTTTGTTCCATTCAGTGATGTTGAAATCTTGGGGTTTTGGAGGATCTGATTTTGATATTGGATTTGGCATTAAAGCTATACTTTACAATTCATTTTTTTAGATAAAGTCTTATAACTTTTAGAAAAATTGTAGCGTTTTAAACTTTTGACATTGCGCTTTTACAAATTAATTAGGTACTCTATCTCAATTCCTGGAGTGGGAGTTGTTTGATTTTATGCATGTTATTTTTGGCAATTCTAGATTTTGTTTGGGTATGGATCTTTTCTTGTAGGCCCCTGCTAAATGATATGACCGATTTCACTAAAGAACACCACCATCCACTTTTTTGGAATCTGTTGAATGACATCACCACTATATAAACAAAAAAAAACATATCTTCTCCTATATCCCTTTCTTATCCATCAATCACCATCGTCACCTCTCATCCTCCTCCTCCCCTTCACCACCATATCACCTATTATCTTCTTTTCCTTCAAACACCACCACCACTACGCCACCGCCACCTATTTTCCACCCCCTCTTCTTATTATTTTTTCCATCAATCACCACTGCCACTTTTCATCCTACCTCCTCTCATTATCCACCACGCCACATCCACCCTGTCGGCAATCCTCGCTCGATAAGAGAACCGACAGTGAGATCATCCCACCATCATCCCCACATTCTCTTCCTCCACCATCAGTCACCACTTCCTCTTCACCTTGTTTCGCACAGTCGCAGACCACCATCACGACCACCTGTTTCTCTCTCTAGCAGCCAACCACCAAACACCACCATCATTCATCATGTCCTCGTACACAAAACAGGGAGCATCTCCCTGTTCTCCACATCTATATCCTCCCTGTTACATCACGCCCCTGCTTCATCCACACAACCAAACGGAGTAGCAATAGAGGAGGCTGCATAGGTCCTCCATCTCCTGTTACTCTGTCTCGCAGCCGATTAACAACACCACCATCAGCCGCCACCTCGCCTATCTCCCTCACCCATCTCTTTCTTCATTCATGTTTCCCTCCCCTCTCTCATAGCCAATATGACCCACGCACACCACCACCAAAACAGAGCAGTTCCTGGTCCTCTTCCCTCGCACGCCACCACCGTCCAACCACCACTCCGCCATCTCTTTGTTCCCTCTTTCTCTGGCCCATTTCTCTCTTCTCACTGATTCACTACTACAAATATAGGCTTGCATAGCGCTTAAAAATAGGCTTAGATAACGCTCAAAAAAGCGCTATGCAAGGCACGTACTTGAATAGCGCTTTATTAAGCGCTATGTAAGCGCTAATTTTTTTTTAAAAATTAGCTTGAATAGCGCTTTTATGAGCGCTATTTAATTTTGTTGATTTTTTTTAAAAAAATTTTTTTTTGATTTTTTTTATTTATAATTAGCTTCTAAAGCGCTATTTAATTTCGGTGAATTTTTTTTTATTAACTACCATATAATATTTTTTTATATAATATTTAATATAATAATGACAACGTTCAATCAATCAATAAAGACACAACATGATAACTAACTGTTTCTCATTCATTCAAAATATAATTTAAGCATTCATACAAAGTGCAGCAGTTAACGGGACCCCTAGCTGTTTCTCAAATTCCCATCTACCAGTCAATATATAACACAATCGTACACACCTAAATGATCAACTTCACATCATTGATGTCCAAACCCCTAGCTGCCACATTGATGTCCAAACCCCTAGCTGCCATATCTGACAGGAATCTCCATGGGGTCCTTCTTCATATTAGCTGGAAGAGGGGCTTCGATTGCTCTCATCAACGACATTTCTCGTATCGACTGAGGTTACCTATTGAGTTCTTGCTTCAATGACAACTTGGCTCGTTGCAGGGATTCCAATACACCCCCCCAACTCAATAGGAATCTTGTGACATGGTCTTGCTACTTGGATTTCAGTCCCTGATGATTCACCTTTAACCATTGGTTATCTCCGAGTTGTATGGGAATTGCCATAGCTCTGCCCTTCTTCCTGTCTTCCTCACCGACTTTAAGGACCTTTTTTCTGGTCTGCCCATCCATTGACGGTCACCTTCTGCATGCCCGTGTATATGCCAATATCATCATCCACTCCTGATAACACATATACAGAGATACATATATACCATAAGTACATGCATGTTATGAAAAACATAAAACGCTGGAAATTTTGGTATATATACATAGAAGAACATGCATGTTGGTAAGTAATATATACATACCTTTGAGTTTCAAAAGTGCCTTCTTGATGATCTTGAGGGCTAAAATACAATCTCTCTAAAACGATGGATACTATTTTTACAGAGATCTGGGAGCAGAATAATGCAATAGCAGGAAAACACAATATTACCTGGCCAATAACCAACACTACATTAGCATCAAACGTATCAATGCCTATATTGGGGGTAAATTAAATTGGTAGGGTCATGTTTTTTAGTGGTTCCCAAACTACTCACATGTTAAGACTAAAAGGCTACCTAGTAGCAGTACAAAAATACCGCCAAATTATTTTGTTTTACCTGACACTTAAACAGGATATAATTATAACATTCATTTAGGGACATAGCATGAACGTATACAAACTACAGTTCCTCAGATGAGTATTCATTTTAGGTAGAGATATAAACAGATGATCATGGACGCTTTTTAATTTTTTTATTTATTTTGTTTTTGTAACCCGAAGTTACTTTCATGTGTGCAAAAGATTGAGTAGGAGGTGCTTCAATAAATATTCACTAATAGCAGGAAAATGTTTCTAAAACATACATTGATCTCATTAATAGCAATACATATCAATAATACTTAGAAATCTAAGAAACGCCCGGGGGCATGCCCCAGTGTGAATCAACAAGTACGTTAACAACACAGACATGGCAACCCCATGGAGTTTTTAATGCTTCCTAGCAAAGAGTTGTGTGCATACCCATTTACACTAATATATAAACCAAAGATTTAAAGCAACTCTGTCAACAATCCACAAGGTAAGAATGATAAAACTCTTTTGAGCTTCAATTTTGGAAATCATACAAGGAAAATTTATGAAAAAATTTATTAACAATGTTTGCCTATATCACAGATTAAATTAAACAAACATATAAAAGAATAATCATGATAATGATGGTTCGGAATGTAGGATAAACTCACCCCATGGATGAATCCAATATTCCATGTTGTAGGTACACAGCCTTTCGTGCATCACGCCTAGAACATGCCATGACAAATATTAGGCAACAAAAGCAGATGTGATATCAAAGTTTCAGTTGAAACAACAAAAGTGCCAATACTTCATCAACATATATAAGAAAAAACATATTTTAGTTTATACCTTGGAATTCTTTCCAAAAGATGAGCATATCCATCATCAGTAACCACACAGATAGCTTCATATGGGTACCTGTGATCGGGGATCATGTAAGACTTACAAAAGGCAAAAGGCAAAACGCCAAAACCCAATAAAAATCTAGTAAAGATAAATGGAAGTCATTCACCCTACAGATCACAAACACGTATTAATATTACATTTTCTCCTGTGAATTTATAACTTACAATTACTACCTTAAATATTTCAAATGCCCACTTTGCCCTTGCAATCAATAAACTACATATTGTTTAAATGTGACTTTTCCCATCTCCCTCCTTTTACTTTTATATGATTTCTGGTTTTGTATCTCCTCTAGAAATCTAATGAACTGTTACCTACCATTCCCCAATTCATGTCTCTCCAAATGAGGCTTTGATAGTGTCCCTAAATCATCTCTCTCTCAAAGAAGCTTTTATGAGAGTTCAAAGCTTATTCTCTGAGAGAGGGATGGGTCATAACTATGAAAAGTGCCAGGGTTCTATCAACGGTGACTTCACCCGAATTTGCAGATGTACAAGAAGTTCTAATATAATTCCCTGCTCCAAAAGACTAAACATAATTAAAGCCCAGTAGTATAAATTAAATGTCCAAAAGACAAAAACCAATTCACTATTTCTGAGATTTTCTCGTCATTGAAGACAAATAATGGTTGTGAAAATCTCTTGGATAGTGAAAGAGAAGCTAAGTTCAAAGCATCCATGTATTCACAACACTAACCCCTATAATAAACCTGCAATAAAAATTGAAAAAAAATTGAACGCTCATTTTCATGCTTCAGTCTCAACACTCTGAATCCGTGGAAACAACTCTCTCTGTTTACTTATACAAGTTGGTTGTCCCCTTGTTTTTGATAGGGTTCAGTGAGTTGGACATTTTATACTCGTATCCAACACCAAAACATGTATAGTTCCTCTCTTGATTACCCAAGTCTGAATGTGCAAAATATGATTTTGAGCATCATTGTCACTAACTATGCATGTTTCAGACTGACAAATGATTCTCAAGTCTGTATGACATTTTCAACAAAAAATTGCTAGCTCTTACCCAAGCTCTGTGACATGCAACAAAAAGGTCGAAATAATAATAAAAATTCCCCAGAGGTTTATCAAACCCATAGATGACATGCAACAAAAAGGTCGAAATAAGTGGTTTATTTCCAGAGCTAGCTGAAAGAAAAATTATCTATAAATAGTTTTTAATTTTATTAATATAAAGTAGCCTTGCAAGGAATTTCGTTGGAATTCTTTCAAAATAGATTTAAAAAGCCTTGCATATATTACTCACTTGATGAATAAGAGATTATATATTTTTCTTTAATTAACCAAAATTTGAGTGTGTGGAGGAGAAAAATGGGCATGTGATAGAATTTGTGGTACCTTTTCTTTTATCTTTTTTTTTTTTTACTTCAAAATGTAATAAGTTATCAGATTTTGATAAAACTGTGTCATCACCAGAAGCATTGTTCCAGACCTTGCTAATGCGATTTGTGAGAAAACTAAAATATATTACATATAAGCACATAAATCATGAGATCCGCAATGTAAAGGCATGCTAAAACACATTCAAATTCCTAATCAAGTGTGAGAAAGTTGGGACATTGCTTTTCCATACATTAATGAGCAGAGGATCAGCAGATAGGGTTCCAAAAATAAGTAGAGTTTCATTACCAATTTGATTATTCTAGTGCAAATAACCTTTATGCTGATACTTGCAATTGTAAAACAATCATTTCATTCCTTGGTGATTAAGAGAGTTAGTGGTATATATGCATATGCCTATACACTTATGGGTTATGACTCTCAAACATGACGTGATATTTTTTTTACCGGTCTATTAGAATGTCATATTTTATACGATATACATATAGAGAATACTGACAAGCAAATTACATTCTGATCATCAAATAACTAGTAATTACTCATTTATTCAATATTGGAAACCTTAAAAACAATAATAGTAAATAAATAAATCTTTGTGTGAGGTGAGTACTGGACATCGATACGATATCAATAAGATAAAATACCCAACTAAATCCATAACAAGAAAATAAAACAACTAACATCATAAAATACTATGACTTACGGTTTTTCCTTCATAAGTTGTAATTTCCCACATGCTACGGTCCACCTGAAATACAATAAAACAGTTTATTCATTCATACAGAAGTACACACCATGAATCAGAAGTATCGAACCCAAATCCGAAACAAGCATCACCTTTTCCAGCCGAAACATCTGACCCTTCCCTCGAATCAACCTTATGGCAGTATCAAATGCCTTGCGAGTCTGGAACTGCAGAACCCTGAATCCATTCACAATACATGAATTATTCAATCAAACAATGCATCCATGAGATTCAAACTTCAAGTAATTTATTCACATAAGAATACATACATTCCTTGTGGATTGAAATATCGATTGTAATCGACTCGAATGTCCATAGGACTCAAAGCACAGCCTTCAAGCATATCAACAATGTCCGTCTTCAACGTATGCTTCCCAATTCCAGTCAGTTTCCCATAGATCGCTTCTACACAACAAAAGACACAAAAAATTTACATTCCAATCAAAACCCAAAGTTTTTAATTCCCAAATGCAATAAACCCTAACCCTAGTTCGGGTAGAAAGTTACCATTGCTTGAAGATTGAAGAATGGGGTCGATTGCTGAGTCTGGGTATCGATTCTTCTGGTTCTCTGGGTCGGCTAAATCCGTCTTCTGTGGCGGGTTCTCTGGTTCGGTGGAGAACTGTTTCGGAGGTTGACGAAGAAGAAAGGGGAGAGCTTGATTGGTTTTGATTGCTTGCAAAGTGTTTGATCGAGAAAGCCAGTAACAACGCTCCGTCGAGAAAGAGCCAAAGCTCGAATGCGAGAGAGAGTGAGAGCGGTGGAGTGAGGGAGGCAGGGAGAGCAATGGAGAGAGTGAGAGCAATGGAGATAGGGAGCAGGGTGAAAGAGAGGGAGGCAGAGCTATGCACAGAGGGGGGACGAGAGAGTGGAGGCGTTGTTCTCCCTTCTAGGTTAGATCGAGAGCGCTATCCTAAATGTAAGTAACATAGCGCTTCCGAAGCGCTATGCAAGCACTTTAAAAGCGTTATGGTAGCTTTGGTAACGTTTTTTCCCATAGCGTTTTTTAAAGCGCTATCTAAGACATAACTAAGATAGCGCTTAACTGAAAAAAAAAAATTAAAAGCGCTATTGTAGTGTTTTTTTTTGTTTTTTTTATTTTTTAAGACAAATAAGCGCTATCCTAGTGCCCACTTGGATAGCTCTTTAAAAAAACGCTATCTAAGTGGCGTTACCTAAGCTAATATTTGTAGTAGTGATTTTCTCTTCATTGGAGAAAAAGAGTCAACAGCCGAGCAGAACAGGAGCAAAAACAGGGAGCACCTCCCTGTTTCACCTCCCCCCCAGTTCTCTTCCTCCTTTCATTTTTTCCCTCTCTTTCATATCTTCCTCACTTGGTATTCTTTTCCCTTGCAGGTTCAGCGAATATGAATCTCATCGGAAAAAGCAATGGAGCAGCGCGGTTCGCTGAAGATGAAGGCACAGGAGAAACGGCGAGAGAAAACTGATTTTTGAATCAGTTTGGCTATTTGCACCCCAAACTTTATTCTGAGCCACCACAGTGCGTTTGTAACAGTTTATCGATATGCGTGTTCGTGCTGATTTGAATTCCACTTCCACTGATGTTGTGACCACCATCACCATGATATTCTAGGCCCTGCGCCGAGGCAAATATGAAACCACATGGTTTCCTAGAGTTTGTCGTATCTAAATTTATTGTTTTTTATATGCTTGAGTGTTAAACACAGTTGATTTCTGAATTTCAATAATTTGCTTTCACCGATTATATCCGAAATAATTATCTAGACTAATCGGTAGTTAGAATTTCCCTTTGTTGATATTCGAAGTCTGCTTTAATCAATTAATTTGAATTTGTGATTGTGTGTGCCGTAAAAAAACATGCAATGCTTGGGGTTTGAATTAGTTAAAATAAACATGTGATTGTCTGTGTCGTAGAAAGACATGCAATGCTAGGGGTTTATGCCTTTGCTAAAATCAATTGTGAACTTAGATTAATCTTTAGGTTAGTATGTTAATTCTTGAAAACAATAATTTGGATTACACAAATCTCGAAGAACCTGTGGTGGATTCGATGTTTCGGTCTATTCTCTTATCATCTCACCAGTTTAATTTTAGTTGTCAATTTAGTTATCTTAAAATAGTAATTTTCATATACTGCAACCCCCAACTCTAAATTAGTTTAAATAATTCTAAGAATTCGATTGTCTCATCAATCCTCGTGGGATCGACCCGTATTTGCCACTGTCTACCAGTTAGACGGTCGTGCACTTGCTTTATTAAAGTATGGTTTATTAACTTAATAATTTAGGTTAATAAAATCTCCATCACTGAGCATGGTGATCAGCGCCGAATACTACTTCTTTGCTGAGAAAATAGTGTTTTGTTGAGTTGTATTGGGCCTAGACTTGGGCTGCATTGGGCCCAAACTTGGATTTTTTCTACTTGTAACTTTCGTGAGTAATATTCGAGTTTCCCAGGAACAACCCAAATCTTTGGCCTTCCTTATCCTGTTGAGCTAAGGATTACTTTTGGCTCCCACAAAAATAGAAGTTGAATGCCTCTGATCTTGCTAACTTATCTATTTCTATTGATACGAGTAAATGATCTGCATGTAGAGGCTTCTACTGTTGTTGAAATGCAATCCGCTGAAGACAAAATGATATGCAAGTAGAGGCTTCTGTTGAAGATGAGGTGATCTACCAGATGAGTCACACATAGTAATTTCACGGGCTCTTGGAGTTTCTCCAAGTAGAGGATCATCCTTAGGTGAATAAAATAAGTCATGCTTCGACATCCTTGTGATTTGATGACCCATCGACTTATAAATGCCACATTTCTTTGGGTTGACCTGCCCTCATTTCATCATGAGTTGAAGAGTCTTCATTTATTGAACGACGCAATATTGATCTGTTTGCTGACTTTGATTCCTTGGTTGAGGATGGAGTGAATTTTACTATGAAATTTGCTAAGGCTTGAGGCTTTATAATTGTCATCGACCGGTAGATACTGTTGAAGGACGCAACACTGATCTGTTGACTGACTTTGTTTCTCTAGTTGAGGAGGCAATGAATTCTGCTAAAGCTTGAGCCTTTAAAGTTATCATCGGTTGTTAGATCAAATTGTATTGGCTCTACTCTATCACCAATTTCATGAGTGTTTGATAAGCATCTAGGAAGAAGTTGTGCCTTCAACTTTTCGCTTGAAGAGAACTGAGCTAACTGCTACATTTGAAACTGCCAAGTAGATGTATAGGTCCTCTCCTGGATTTATCTGCTAATATACTCAAGAATCGATCCAAAGCTTCTGCTGTACTAGTGAGACTTTGAATTTCTTTTGGAGTTGATGGCGACTTCATGGCAAGTAGTGGTCTTTTTTGCTTTTATGATCCCCAAACTTTGTGTATGTTTGTTGGTCTGGTGACCTAAGAATATTTGCATTAAGGGCGCAAAAACTTGATTGATCTTTTTAATGAGTTTCCAATATGCTTAAGTCAGAATTTAAGTATAACTTGGGGAAATTAATCATGGATTCAAATCTATTTATCTTGGAAATTGCATGAAAATATTGTGTGATCGGCTGACCACTTGACAAAACTTAAAGAGATTTAAATAGTCACGAGTAAGATGTTTCTATGCTCAGTGATTGATTAATTGAATCACCCACTCACGAAAAGTGACATTCTCTACTGAGGCATTTAGCTTGTGTGGTCTGCTGACCACTTGACTAAACTTAAACGGATTGTCTTGAGTAAGATGCTTTTATGCATCGAATTACCCACTCACTAAGAATGTCATCCTCTAATGAGGTGTGATCATCTACTGAGTCATTTTGCTTGTGTGGTCTGTTGACCACTTGACTAAACTTAAACAGATTTAAGTAGTCTTGAGTAAGATGCTTCTATGCATTGAATTACCCACTTATGAAAAATGTCATCTTCTACTGAGGTGTGATCCTCCACTAAGGCATTTTGCTTGTGTGGTCTGCTAACCAATTGACTAATCTTAAACGAATTTAAGTAATCTTTAGTAAGATGTTTTTATGCATTGAATTACCCACTCAAGGAGAGTGTCAATGCATAAATATTTGTATTTTTGAATGTCTTTTATTGAAGGACATGAGAACGAATTCTCGTATTTCCCTATTTCAATTGAAAAATGTGTGTTCTCTGCTGAGAAGCAAAATAATGTATCCTCTGCTAAGGTATATGTAAATATTTGTTCAAATCTTTTTTTTGCGGGATCTCCTTTCATTGGTGACGGTCTCTTCGGTGAAGGTTGGTTCTTTTCGTGGAGAATTTGAATGACTGGAACATAGAACACTGTGTATGTTTTACCAGATGAGGAGTCTCTTGTTGAAGAGATAAAATACAATAATAAACATATAAAATACAACCAAGTTTTTCTGACATGTACATTGCATTTTTTTTTCTAAAAAGTTAAAAATGAAAAAGCTAGGAAGCCTTAGCTCAATCCACTTTGTGAAATGGTCAGTTGCCACAATCATCAAATTCTTCTGCGCTAGAGAGTTTGATTGATCGGAAAGGTGAACTCTGTGTATGTTCTACTGGCAGAGGAGTCTTTGTTGGGGAGCGTGTTCTACGCTTGTCACCCTTGTTCTTTTTATGCTCCTTTTCATTTGTGTTTGTTTGTGCAGGTTGACTATATTTTTCAGGTATATCTGGTGCCTTAGCACTATTTTTTTCTTCATACCACAATGCATAGCGTTCTGTCATGGCGAAGATTTCGGTAAGCGTTTTGCCCGGTTTCATGGTCAATTTTCCATACAATATGTGATTTGCGGGCATACCCTTTTTGAAAGCTAAGGATGCAATTTGGTCATCATACTCGTCATTTCTGCCTTGAATTTTTTGATGAAGTCTTAGAGAGATTCATTTGACTTTTTCTTTATATTGAAGAGGTGGTCAACATGTTTTCTTATGGTTTGATAGGATGAATACTCTTTTGTGAAAATAAGGGAAAACTCTCCAAAGTTGTTGATCGACCAAGGTGTCAAAGTGTGGAACCAATCTTTGGGCCACTCTTTGTAAAATCATAGCAAATATTTTGCACATTAGTGAGTCATCATTTTTGTGTAGAGTCATGACACTTGGGAAATGATTCAAGTGTCTTTCAGGATCAGAATCTCCTTTAAAATGAGTAAAGGTTGGTATGGTAAACTTTATCGGTGGAGGATCCCCTTCAATGTCATTTGTAAAGGGTGAAGTGTTTACCAAGGCCACCTCTCTGTGTAGAACATCATCTGGATTTTCCATGACTCACGCGTTCCTCAACTGCTCATTGATAATTCGTGCTATATCATTATCTTTCAAGGGCCTGAGTGCATCCTGCTGATCGGTTGCCTGGTAAGGCAGTCTATGTCGCTCAGTGACATGGCAATTTCGGGACAAGTTGATATAATGATCCAGATTTGATCATCTGCATTGTTCACATCCATCGGGATTATGTCTTCTGCGTCGACCACTCATATCTGGCATCATCTCTAATCCCAGCCTTGGGTGTACGGTTGTTTGGGAACCCAACCTTGAGCAAACTCTTGCTTGAAGCTCGAGCCTAGAGTGCACATTTGCTCGTGGCCTTAATCTTGAATGAATGTCTCCAAATGTATTATTTCCCTTCAATGGATGACTACTTCTGCTCCCGTACACATGGTCTACTGGCAGATGACAATGTGTCTTCTGCCCTGGTTGTATACTCACTAATCACTCTACTACCGAGTTTGATCCTTCAATATTTTAGTGAAATTGACAATCTAACCTGCAAGATTTTCTTGTTGATTCATTTTCACTGGGCTTGGTTGTTGGGCAGAAAATTGCAACTGATGATCAGCCAATGGTGGTGGACCTGCTACTAGTGGCTGTCTGGCAAGAAGCGGCTGAACCCATGGCGACGATGGCGGTCTGGTTCGGGCAGAGGACTGTGCAACATTATTTTTGTTAATTTGTTTTCGAGTTCCCACCATTGTTTGAAAATAACTTTGACAAATGAAAGTATTTGTGAAAGGAAATTTAAAGTGAATGAATGAATTTTTTTTTTTTTTTAATAAATGGAAGAGAGCATGCAATGAGTTTGATTCACGCTTTCATTGAAAACACCAATTCGTGGATGCAAATTTTTGCTAAAACACATTTTTTAGGTGTTCCGATTCATCATACCATCTTGTTTTCTTTAAACTTTCTTTAATTAGATATCAATCTCGCTTAATTTCTCATCAATTTCATTGAAACACATCAGGTTTACCACGAAGTTAGTTGCAAAAGCTCAGGAAGCAAGGTCATCAACCAGCTATCTAAATTATATATATATTCTCCGTTAATGTGAAGATGTCACTGGAATACACCTCATATATATGAGCACATATACACGTACGTATCCAAAACCAAAGTTTTGCACACTACACACACCACGCATGAGTCATTATATATGTGTACCAATTCAACCAACTCCTCGTCCTCTTTAATTAAGAGGTAGCAGTCATTTTGAACATTACAGCTTGAATTATTGAACTATATATATATATTGATTTAGATAAAGTATACTTATATATTTTAGTTAATTAGATTATATGGATGAATGAATGATGTATAATTCTAATTGGCGAGGAAACGGGAGAGGGAGGGGGATGGAAGCCCTCGATTCTTCGCCTGTTTCCTTGCCAATTAGACAAGCCCATGAATGATTGTCTAATCATATCAAACATTTTGCTCATTCAACCATTAATCTTTTTATTAGATTTGTTTACAAGTACAAAAGTCCCACTTTTTCAAAGATTTTTTGAAAATCAACTAGTCTACATGAAAATAAAATAAGAAGTACGTATTTAGAACAAGTCTTACATCAAGACAAAATCCGCATGAGATAGTAAAGATTGACTCGGTCTCTACCCAGTATGGCTGTTCGGAGAAAGAGTAAAAGGTACGTTTTGAGAGAGTGAGATGCACCTTCCCTGTGGAAGAGTGAGTATTTTGTGTCCCTCAGCATGCATTCATTGACACAAACTAAAACCAATGACTTTTCCTGGTCAGATTCTAATCTATTGATGTGGTTAAAGAGAATGGATCTTAGAGTTTGAGTTTATCAGACATCTTATCCAAAGGTTTTGTTGATAACCGCCAATGGGTACTATCTCAGTGGTAGACATGTGGCGGATGAAATCACAGGTTCAGGATTCGAACTTCTCAGCAGCATTTGAGGTGGGAGGGCGTTAAAAAAAATGATGATAACTAGCAACAGCGAAAATAATAAAAATATTTATGATCTCAATACCATTGCCATGAGTTAAATAGAACATGAGCAGGAGTATAGTGAAGTGAAAAACTGTTCCTGACTCTATTCCTTCAAATTTAGCCAAGTGGAGTCCGCTTGATCATTGCCAAGTTGAGTCAATGAACAATATGACTTTTACATGTATTGACATTATTGATTCCTCATTAATACTTAACTAATTAACTAAACAACAAAATTTGAGTCTTTGGAGACATCAGCCTACCATCCTTGAAACAGTTTTCTTCTTCGAAGTTACGCGCCACCAAAGTTGTTGCAACTCTCTCCCTATATATACATTAACACAATCTACAATCTACCACAACACTTGTCCTTTGACATTCAAAGTTGAAACATTTGTTACATATTTGCAACTATTAACAAAGAATCAATGGGGGAGAGCATGAAGGAATCTTTGTTGCAGAGATCGGATTTAGACACTCAGATGGACTACTTGTCCTCTGATGTAATAGAAGAGTTGCTTGGTCAGGAGGAGGTGCCTTGTGAATGGTGGGCTTTGTTTGTTGGTTGGGAGTGGAGACAACTATGGAATGTTTCCGCGAGTTCCATATTTGTCTCCGTTTTCAGTTTCATGTTTGTTTTGGTGACACAAATGTTTGCTGGGCATCTGGGTGCTGTGGAACTAGCTGGTGCATCCATTGCTAGTATCGAATCTCAAGGCCTTGCTACGATGACCATGGTGAGTTTTTCAATCACTGCCGGTGCAATTATCTGATAACTATGCATTGTTTGTGAATATTTGATCACGCGTATGTATATTGACTAACATTTTGTTTTATTTTTCTCTGAACAGTTGGGCATGGCTATTGCAGTACAAATTCAATGTGGAAAAGCCTTGGCAGAAAAGAAGTATGCCTCCCTGGGTATCATTTGCCAAAAAGGCATGATAATGCAATTAGGAGCTGCAGCCGTTTTCTCTGTCCTCCATTGGTACTCGGGGACAATCTTGCAAGCAATGGGTCTAATGCCAAGCATAGCCGAACAAGCTCAGACGTTTGCACGAGGCTTGATCCCTCAACTCTATGCCATGGCACTCAATTTACCGATGCAGAGGTTTCTTCAAGCACAAAACATCAACGGTCCCTTGAGTTACATAGTTGTTGGGGTCTTCCTCTTGCATATATTTCTCACATGGTTGGTTGTGAGCTTCTTTAACTATGGCCTACTTGGAGCAGCCCTAACATCGAGTCTCTCTTGGTGGATCATGGTGATCATAACTGCAATTTACATAATTTTCAGCCCAACTTGCCAGAAAACTTGGACAGGTTTCTCCACCAACACATTCGAAGACTTCTGGTCCCATGCAAAGATAACAGTTGAATCTATTGGCATGACGAGCATAGAGTTATGGTACACGCTTGGGCTCATACTCATGTCAGGCTATCTCCCTAACCCCACCATCTCCATCGATTCCTTTGCCATCTGTTTGAACTACTTGAATTTGGACTTCATGATTATGTTGGGGCTGAGCACTGCCGCCAGCATTCGAGTACAAACTGAACTTGAGTGTGCACGTCCCAGGGTAGCTAGGTTGTCGGCAATGGTTGTTAACTGGACCAGTATCATCATCAGTTTAGTCTTTGTAGCACTCGTTATGATAAACAGTACTACATTAAGCAAAGCTTTCACCAACGACAATGAGGTTATCAAGGGAGTTTCTAGTTTGACTCCATTAATCGCTATAGCAATACTCATCAATGGATTCCAACCAATTCTATCAGGTGTGGCAATCGGATGCGGACATGCAACCTTGGTAGTTTGCGTTTATGTACTGACATACTACGTTGTTGGTCTCACCATTGCATCAGTTCTTGGCTTCATGACGAATCTAGGAGTAGCAGGACTGTTTTGGGGAATTATAATTGGATTTTTGCTACAGTCTATATTCCTGCTTGTGCTGATTGTCAAAACGGACTGGGATTATGAGGTTGGCAAAGCTCGTGTTCGTTCAAGTAGAGATGCAGATGAAGAATCTCCTGTGTGAAGATCAACATAAATAATCTGTCTATTCTGTGCATACAACCATACTCTTTCTTTAATTCTTTGGAAATATCAGATTATTTTTTGTAGAGGTCTCTAGAGGTTGAAAATTAACCATATAGGAACTAGAGAGAGACACAATTTTGTTCTCTGAAATGTTGGAAATTCAAGTTTCTTCAATAGAAATATTGCATTCTGTACAATTTATGAAACAATTTGGCTGTTTCTTTTTCTTAGTGTAGGTGAAACAGTATTTCTTTTAAACATATGACCATCTTCAACTGAAGAAATGTTCGCCTCTTTCTCTCCCCCATCTTTTCTCTTTTTATAGTTTTCCCTTTCTTTCTTTCTTTGCATAGACTATTTTTTTTTCTGTAAATAATAAGTGACTTAATTTAATTTTGAAGGGACATTTTGGCAATGTTAAAGATGTGCAGACTGCAGAGTGATAGGCTGAAATATTGTGGTAACTGCAAAGCAACTTTATAGATCTGTGTTCGTCATCTTCAACATGCTCTGCTTGCCCACAAACAGATTTTAGTGAAGCATTCCCAATTAGAAATAGAGGATCTTGAGCAATTTCTGGCAGTTCCATGGATTGACCATTGTTGCACAAGTCAGAAAAGTTGAAAACCTAACAAAATAAATACAAACATTTGAGTGCAAAAACATTCTTGAGAAAAGTTAGTTTTAGCCTTGTGCAATTGATGAGACAATGCTACTCCTAGTAGGGAGGCAACTAACACATCCTGAAGTTTCCACCTACATATTTAGAACAAACAAATTTTCTTTTGCTTTTCAAGATATCATCAATGCATACGGGTGAGTTAGGTCGTAATTAATAACTTACTGGCTATGTAAGCTTTTATACATTAATCTAACTTTTAAATTTTAGTTTTTTACTTTTAAACTCAAGAGTATGGTGCTATATTTATCAGCCAATATTTTTTAAACTCAAACAGTAGTAGTATCCCTGCTTGCCAATTTGGTATACAAACACGATTTTATTGACAAGACGTATTACAAGCATGGTCCTTCACAACATTCACAGATTCTGAAGGATCTTCATCAATCAGTTGTGTTGTGCACCATTAAAGTAGGAATTGCCACAGACTTCAACTGGTTTATCAATGGTACTTGTATCCTTATTATCAGTAATGTGCAAGGTCGAGCTAGATAGTTCCAAATGAGATCAGTTGGAGTTTGTTTGGGTGCATTTGGCATTGTTAAGGTTGTTTTATTGCTTCATTTATCACGGTCTACGTTGCCTCTTATCCAATCCATATCTCTTATCCAATCCATATCTATATAATCAAGTTGGCTTTGGGCCAATGAGGCTTACATGATACATAATCCGACAAGTTGTACATAATACATACTCCGACAAGCTGCTCAATTGTTGTTTGTTTATTTTTTTTATTTTTTTGGAAAGAGGCTCAACCAAGTATGCTTCATCCCATAGAAAGTATTCAATTTGAATGAATTTTAGAACAAACTTCATGTCTATTTTGGATCTCGACAGGTTGTTCAAATGAATGAATGACAGGTTGTGTATACGAGTGTTTGTGCAAATGACTGAATGAGTAGTTGTTTATACCACACCAGAAATCAATTTTGTTGTTTTATGATTTTTCATTGGTTATAGCTTTGAATTTGGCCTTGTGAATATATATTGCAGTGGCACTTTTGTCGAGTTTTGATACACCTTTATGTTGATATAGTATGTGATGATGAGGAAAAAAAAGTGATGGAAAAGAGAATTCTATTTACTTTGAAGAAATGACATTTTCATACTATATTTGCATATTATGTAAGAATTAGTGAGAATTATATTGTTTGTCATTGTACTTATGTTTCTACCATGTACAGAACTAGTATAATTATCAAGAAATGATATTTTTTTTTAAATGGTTGAATTCTATTTACTACTGTTACACTTTTAATAGGAGGTAGAACATAGCAAATAATATCGACATAGCTAAAAAAATAGTGAAGGATTTTAATAACATTTTTAAATTGTCATGAACAATTAATTTAATAGCATTCTGAAATTTTTGTAGAAAACTATGTAACAACATTTTTAAACACTATGAAAGGAGTCATAACAGCGTAAAAAACTATATAACAACATTTTCGAAAAGCTATGAAAGGAGTCGTTCCAAGAATTCTATCATGGAGCAAAACTTTTAATAGCGTCGTCTATCACATCGTGTCATTTAATGCTATCACATCTAATTATAACATTTTTGGAATACTATAAACAAGTATTTGTGGTCTAATGATACCAACAAGAAGAAAAGTTTTAAAAAGTGATTGATTACCCATGTCAGCATTTGCTATAAAAGTTGCCAACCTTGTTTTTTGTTCAATCAATCTCTCTTTCACATCCATCGAAGTCCTCTAAAATAACAACAACAACAACAACAACAACAACAAAACACTAAAGTCTTCTTCAGTTGAAGCATAGAGAACGTTTTTTCATCATCTTGAGCAGCCTTGGTTTTGCACAGATATCTGTTGAAAAGAAGTAACTTTGAAATTTGAATCGAAGAAGAATGAGTTGCAACCAGAAGCCTGTAAGCTCTCTAGTTTCAATCACTCATTCTAGGGTTTTCTTTAAATTATGGGTCTTTGCTTGATTAGTTCCTAATTGTTTTAATCATTTTTTTTGTTCCATTCAGTGATGTTGAAATCTTGGGGTTTTGGAGCATCTGATTTTGATATTGGGTCTTGCATTAAAGCTATAGTTTACAATTCATCTTTTAGATAAAGTCTTATAACTTTTAGAAAAATTGTAGCTATTATAGAGTTTTAAACTTTTGACACCGCGCTTCTGCAAATTCATTAGGTACTCTATCTCAATTTCTGGAATGGGAGTTGTTTGATTTTATGCCTTTTTTTTTCGCGATTCTAGATTTTGTTTGGGTATGGATCTTTTCTTGTAGGCCCCTGCATGATATCACCAATTCCATTGAAGGACACTACCATCCACTTTTTTTGATAGAAATTCTAAACCAGCGAGGGGGTGATGTGACTGCTCACCCCCTCGAGATACGCATCTACATGAATCTCGAGGGGATGAGTGGTGACACCCTCCTCCTTGCCGCTGGTTTCCTCGACAGTTAGAAAGGTTCTTTTTTTGGATATGTTGAATGACACCACCACTATATAAACAAAAAAAAATCTCAACCCTTTTTCTCCTATCTCCCTTCTTCTCCATCAATCACCACCGCCACCTCTCAACTTCTTCTTCTTCTTCAATCACACCACCACTACGCCACTGCCACTTCTCATCCCTCCTCCTCCCAATTTTTTTTTTCTTTTTTTCTTCCTCTTTTTTTCTCCTTGGTGGTGGTGGTAAACGAGGGGGAGGAGGAAAGGTGGTGGTGGTGATTGAAGAAAATGAGCGAGTTTTACTGTGAAATTGTTAAGGCTTGAGCTTTTATAGTTGTCATCGGCTGGTAGATATTGTTGAAGGACGCAACATTGATCTGCTGATTGATTTTGTTTCCTTGGTTGAGGAGGCAATGAATTTTGCTAAAACTTGAGCTTTAAAGTTGTCATCGGTCGATAGATCAAGTCATATTGGCTCAATTTTATCATCCATTTCATGAGTTTTTGACAAGCATCCAGGAGGAAGTTGTGCCCTCAACTTTTTGCATGATGAAAACTGAGCTTACTGCTACATTTGAAACTCTAAGTAGATGAACAGGTCATCTCCTAAATTTGTCTACTGATATACTCAAGAATCGATCCAAAGCTTCTGCTCTACTAGTGAGATTTTGAATTTATTTTGGAGTTGATGGCGACTTCATGCGAAGTAGTGCGTGGTCTTCTTTGCTTTTATGATCCCCAAAATTTGTATATGTTTGTTGGTCAGTTAACTTAGAACTTTTTGCATTAAGGGCGCAAAACCTTGATTGACCTCTTTCATGAGTTTCTAATATATGCTTAATTTAAGGAAATTAATCATGGATCCAAATCTATTTATCTTGGAAATTGCATGAAAATATTGTATGATTTACTGAAAACTTGACAAAAGTTAAATAAATTTAAATAGTCATGAGTAAGATGCTTCTATGCTCAGTGATTGATTAATTGAATCACCCACTCAAGAAAAGTGACATCCTCTACTGAGGCATTTAGCTTGTGTGGTCTGCTGACCACTTGACTAAACTTAAACGGATTGTCTTGAGTAAGATGCTTTATGCATTGAATTACTCACTCACTGAGAGTGACATCATCTACTGAGGCATTTTGCTTGTGTGGTCTGGTTGATCACTTGACTAAACTTGAATGAATTTAAGGAGTCATGAGTAAGATGTTTCTATGCATTGAATTACCCACTTATGAAAAGTGTCATATTCTACTGAGGTGTGATCCTCTACTAAGGCATTTTGTTTGTGTGATCTGCTGATCAGTTGACTAAACTTAAACGAATTTAAGTAATCTTGAGTAAGATGTTTTTATGCATTGAATTACCCACTCACGGAGAATGTCATCCTCTACTGAGGTGTACATAAATATTTGTATTTCTGAATATCTTCTGCTAAAGGACATGTAGAACGAATTCTCGTATTTCCCTATTTCAACTGAGAAAAGTGTGTTCTCTGTTGAGAAGCAAAATAATATATCCTCTGCTAAGGTATATGTAAATTTTTGTTATGATTTTTTTTTTTGCAGGATCTCCTTTCATTGGTGGCGGTCTCTTCAGTGAAGGTTGGTCATTCTCATTGAAAACATCAATTTGTGGATACAAATTTTCACTAATCACGTGCTGATCACGCAGAGGAATCTGCATAAGATAGAAATTAACACACCCATTGGATCCAAACTTGGGCTTTCTATACTTGTAACTGTCACGGGTAATATTTGGGCTTCTCGGAAACAACCCAAATCTTTGCCTTCCTTATCCTGTTGAGCTAAAGATTATTTTTGGCTCCCACATATATATATTTATAAACAATGACTAACACACCTTCACACTGGTGTTAGATCCTATTAAGCAAATCAAACACTAGTGGATATCTCTTGTAAGTTCTCCCTTTTGGTTTGACAGGGAAGATAATCGATCATGGAGGACACAATGAACTATAGTTCATGTGTAAACTTTATTATTTGACCTCCTTTAGAAAATCCACCAAATACCTTTTTTTAGGTGTTCAGGTTCATCATATCATCTTATTTTCTTTTAAACTTTCCTTAATTTGATATAATCTCATTTAATTTCTCAGTTTCATTGAAATACATCAGGTTTACGACAAAGTTGTTGGAGATGTTGGCTCAATATAGTCCCACATCGAGTAGTGACCAACATCCCATGAGGAATATAAGTGATTAGATATGTCTCAATAAGTGATGAGACATTTGGGAGCATTTGAAAAGTTGAGTTCCGTTCGTAAAAACCACATACTTGGGCTGGAAAAGCTAGCTGCATATCATGTAGTGGTGATGCCATTCTTCACCCCCAAGCACAACAAAAGTTAGTTGCAAAAGCTCAAGAAGCAAGGTCATCAACGAGCTATCTGAATTATATTCGAGTCCGATGCGCTTATCTCAAGGCGGATGGGTGGCTTCCTCTCGCTCCCTAGCAAAGCTCTTAAAAAAATAAAAAATAAAAAATAAAGAGGTAGATGGAACAAGACTCTTACATCAAGAGATGGTAAAGATTGACTCGATGGTGAAAGAGTAAAAGTATTGTTTGAGAGAGTGACAAGGAGATGCACCTTCCCCGTGGAAAACTATGTATTTGGGTCCCTCATCATGCATCATTCATGGACACAAACTAAAAATAATGACTTTTCCTGGTCAGATTCTAATCTAATCTATCGATGTGTTATGGATCTTAGAGATTGAGTTTATCATGCATCTTATTCAAAGGTCTCGTCGATAACCGCCAATGGGGAACCATCTCAGCAGTAGATCTGTGGCGGATGAAATCACAGATTCAAGGTTCAAACCTCCCAGTAGCATTTGAGGTAGAAGGGGGTTAAGGGGAAAAAATGATGATAACTAGCAACAGTGAAAATAAAAAATATTTATGATTTCAATACCATTGCCATAAGTTAAATAGAACATGAGAGTATAGTGAAGTGAACAACTGTTCCGGACTCCATTCCTTCAAATATAACAACGAGGAGTCTGCCTAATCATTGCCAAGTGGAGTCAATGAACAATATGACTTTTATATGGATTGACATTATTGATTCCTCATTAATACTTAACTAATTAACTAAACAACAAAATTTGAGTCTTTGGAAGGGAACATGTTTGATACCATGAAATTTTCTAACTTGTTGAAGACGTAAAAACGAGACATTAGCCTACCATCATTGACACACGCAGTGCTTGAAACACTTTTTTTCTTCGAAGTTACGCCACCAAAACTTATCATATAGTTGTTGCATTAACATATCATTAACACAATCTACCACAACAATATTAACTGTCTTTACAGCACTTGTCCTTTGAGATTCAAAGTTGAAACATTTCTTACATATTTGCAACTATTAACAAAGAATCAATGGGGGAGAGCATGAAGGAATCTTTGTTGCAGAGATCGGATTTAGACACTCCGATGGACTACTTGTCCTCTGATGTAATAGAAGAGTTGCTTGGTCAGGAGGAGGTGCCTTGTGTAACATGGTAACAGGAAATGTGGCAGTGGGAACTTCTTCATCGGAAAGCACTAGGTTATGGCACATGCGACTTGGGCATATGACAGAAAAAGGATTGTCTCTACTGAGCAAGCAAGGGTTACTAAAGGGTATGCAGAAATCGACTATGGAGTTTTGCGAGCATTGTGTATATGGAAAATAATGCAGGGTAAAATTCAGTACAAGCAAGCACAGGAGCAGATGTATTCTAGACTATGTCCATACAGATGTGTGGGGACCAGCGAAGGTCGCCTCTATGGGAGGTTCCAGGTACTTTGTCTCCTTCATTGATGATTATTCCCGTTACACATGGGTATATTTTTTGAAGTCCAAGAATGAAGTAGTTGAGACATTTAAAAGGCGGAGAGCAATGGTTGAGAATAAAACTGGAAGAAAGGTGAAGACTTTGAGGTCTGATAATGGTACCGAGTATACTGAGGGTACTTTCAAACAATTTTGTGATCAGGAAGGAATTGTTCGACATTGGACTGTTAGAGACATGCCACAACAAAATGGAGTTGTTGAGAGATTGAACCGTACTATGTTTGAAAGAGCTAGGTGTATGCGCTCCAATGCTTGTCTTGACAGAGAATGGTGGGTTGAATCAATAGCCACCACGTGTTTCTTGATTAATAGATCGCCACATTCTATATTAGACTGCAAAACACCTTATGAGGTGTGGTCAGGTGAACATGCTGATTATAGTATATTGAAAGTTTTCGGTTGTATTGCCTTCTACCATGTGAAAGAAAATAAGCTTGATGCTAGGGCTAAGAAAGCCATTTTCTTAGGGTATGCAAAAGGCGTGAAGGGTTATCGTCTATGGTGTTTAGAGGATAATAAATTTGTGATCAATCGAGATGTTACATTTGATGAGAATTCCTCTTTAGCTTGTACTAAAGCTAAGAAGTTGGTTGATAGTGGTGGTGAATCTAATAACACTCAGAAAGTGGAAGTTGAAGGGTCTGTGGATGCAGCAGATGAACAAGTGGTTGAAGCAGGCACACATGATCTAAATGATAAGCCTGAAGACCATGAGGAACAACAACCAGTTGAAGATAATCAATCCCAGCAACAACCTTTGGCCTTAACTAGGTCAAAACGATCGGTTAAGGAAGTTCAAAATTTTGGCTTTGAAGAACCGTTGAAGCACTATGGTCAGTTGAATATAGTTGATTTGGTTGCATATGCACTCTCTGTGGAAGATGATGAGCCAACTACTTACAAGCAGGCCGCTTGTCATTCAGATAATCAGAGTTGGTTAGTAGCTATGCAGGATGAGATGGAGTCTCTCCAGAAGAACCATACTTGGGATCTAGTGTCGTTGCCTAATGGAAGGAAAACAATTGGCTGCAAGTGGGTGTTTAAGAAGAAAACTCTAGAGTCTGGTACTCAGTTCAAGGCAAGATTAGTAGAAGGGAAGGCGTTGACTACAATGAAATATTTTTTCCTGTGGTAAAACACACTTCTATACGTGTGTTGTTGAGCTTGGTAGCTCATGGTGACCTTGAGCTTGAACAACTTGATGTGAAAACAACTTTCTTGCATGGAGACTTAGAGGAGGAAATTTATATGCATCAGTCGGAAGGTTTTAAGGTTGTTGGAAAAGAAGACCATGTTTGTCGTTTGAGGAGATCACTTTATGGGTTAAAGCAGTCACCTAGGCAGTGGTGCAAACGTTTTGACACTTTTATGTTGAAACATGGGTTCACACGAAGTAAGTATGATTGTTGTGTTTACTTGAAAAAACTTCGTAGTGGCGATTTTATTTATCTTTTGCTCTATGTTGACGATATGCTCATTGCCTGTTAGAGTATGGTGGAGATAAATAAATTGAAGTCTCAACTTGCATCTGAGTTTGAGATGAAGGATATGGGTACTGCAAGAAAAATACTTGGTATGGAGATAAGAAGAGAAAGAGAGAATAAAAAATTATTTCTTTCACAAAAGGGGTACCTTGAGAAGGTCATATCACGGTTTGGCATGGAAAACGCAAAGTCGGTTAATACTCCTTTGGCTTCACATTTTAGACTTTCTCGAAAGTTATCTCTAGTCACAGTGGCAGAAAAGGAATACATGTCGCATGTTCCTTATGCTAGTGCAGTTGGCAGTTTAATGTATGCTATGGTGTGTACACGCCCTGACATTTCACAGGCTGTTAGTGTTGTGAGTAGGTATATGGAAAACCCTCGGAAGAAACATTGCGAGGCAGTGAAATGGATGCTTAGGTACTTAAAAGGTACCTTGGATGTGGGTTTGGACTTCGGTGGAGATTCATGTCAGGTTCGTGGGTTTGTTGATTCTGATTATGCTGGTGATCTAGATAGACGAAGATCTACTACTGGTTACGTATTTCAGATATATGGTGCTCCAGTTAGTTGGAGATCTATGCTTCAGGATACAATGGCTCTCTCTACTACAGAGGCAGAATATATGGCATTGATAGAAGGTGCAAAAGAAGCATTGTGGCTTCAAGGTCTTGTAAATGACTTGGGTGTGGAACAAGATAGTGTTGAGGTTCTCTGTGACAGTCAGAGTGCCATCCACTTGGCTAAAAATTAGGTTCATCACGCAAGGACTAAGCATATTGACGTTCGATATCACTTTGTTCGAGATGTAATTGAGGATGGTGACGTGTCTTTGGTGAAAATACACACAAAAGACAACCCTACTGATATGTTGACAAAGGTTGTTCCTGGAGTTAAGTTCCAACATTGTTTGGACTTACTCCACATTGACTCTTGTTGATTGAGGGCCCTTTGGGGCGGTTTCGTGAGGTGACAAAGCTATGATGGAGTGTTGATCAGTTTATTCTTATGCCTTGTTTCGGCTCATTTTTTCCTTATAAAAAAAAATTTGCCGAGGTGGAGAATTGTGAAACAGGAAACAACATGTTTTGTGAAACAGGAATAGGAAACATAACTGTTTTGTGAAACAGGAAACTGTTTGGACTCCTATTTGGACTTCTGGAAACTGTTTTTTGAACAGGAAACAAATTCTAGGAAATAGGAAACTGTTGTGAAACAGGAAACTATTGTTCCTATATATATACTAGGAACTGTAGCTGTTTTATGATGATTGCACGTAGAAAAATTGTGAAGCATAGGGAATAGAGAAAGACAATTGCTGAAATTGTTTTATCTCTTGTTGAGAGATTGTGTGAGAATTGTCATCTTCTTGTACCTTGTTCTTGAATATAGTGGAATCACCTCACCGTGGACGTAGGCAATTTGCTGAACCATGTAAACCTTGTGTCTCTTGTGGTATGTTCTTAACTTTCTCTAATTTCTTTCATTGCTAGTTGCTCTATTTAATTGATTGGATCCTTGTGGTATTTGTGTGCAATTGTTGGTGTCTGTCCGCTTCCAAAATAAGGCGCAACACCTTGTGAATGGTGGGCATTGTTTGTTGGTTGGGAGTGGAGACAACTATGGAATGTTTCCGCGAGTTTCGTATTTATCTCCGTTTTCAGTAACTACAAAAAAAAACAATATTAGCTACGGACATTAGTGACGGTTTTAAAAAACCGTCGCTATTTAAACGGTTTGCGACGGCATAAAACCGTCGCTATAGTTTCTGCTATGGTTTCGATACATAAATTAAAATCACCGTCGCTAACCGTTTTGCAACGGATTACAACTGTCATTAATACTAGAATTAGCGACGACACTAGGACTGTAGCTAATGTTTACAAAAAAAATTTGTTAGCCACGGTCTAAATACTATAGCTAATGTGATTTTTAAAAAAAATTATAAGAAAATAACTTAGCGACGGCACTAGGGCCGTAGCTAATGTTTATAAATTATTTTGTTAGCCACAGTCTAAATACCGTAGCTAATGTGATTTTTTTTAATAAAAAATTATAAGAAAACACCTTAGTGACGGCAATAGGGCCGTAGCTAATGTTTATAAATTTTTTTGTTAGCCACGGTCCAAATACCGTAGCTAATGTGATTTTTTTTTAAATTATAAGAAAACAACTTAGCGACGGCAATAGGGTCGTAGCTAATGTTAATAAATTTTTATGTTAGCCACGGTTCAAATACCATAGCTAATGTGATTTTTTTAATAAAAATTTATAAGAAAACAACTTAGCGACGGCACTAGGGCCGTAGCTAATGTTTATAAAATTTTTTGTTAGCCACGGTCCAAATACCGTAGCTAATGTGATTTTTTTTTAAATTATAAGAAAACAACTTAGCGACGGCATTAGGGCCGTAGCTAATGTTTATAAATTTTTTTGTTAGTCACGGTCCAAATACCGTAGCTAATGTGATTTAAAAAAAAATATATATTATAAGAAAACACCTTAGCGATGACACTAGGGCCGTAGCTAATGTTTACAAATTTTTTTTTGTTAGCCACAGTCCAAATACCGTAGCTAATGTGATTTTAAAAAATATATATAAGAAAACAATATAGCGACGGCACTAGGGCCGTAGCTAATGTTTACAAATTTTTTTTGTTAGCCACGGTCAAAATATCGTAGCTAAATGTGATTTTTTTTAAATTATATAAAGCAAAATCGCTATATATTTATAAACTGGATAAAATCACTAATAACACATTTTCGTCCAGCCCGGTTAGGAGACCTGACTTTCACATAGGCGACCCGGATCGAATCCCACCAATGAAACTTTTTTATTATATTAAAAATTTTATATTAGCGACGGCAAAGTGTCGTGGCTAATGAGTTTTATAAATAAAACTCAGTAGCCACGGTTCTCTACCGTAGCTAATTCTTTTTTTTAATTATATAAAAAATAGATATATATTTATAAACTGGATAAAATAACCCATTACCTTCCAGCCCGGTTAGGAGAACTGGCTTTCACCCAGGCGACCCGGATCGAATCCCACCAATGAAACTTTTTTTTATATTAAAATTTTTATCTTAGCGACGATAAAATGCCGTGGCTAATGAGTTTTATAAATAAAACTCAGTAGCCACGGTTTTCTACCGTAGCTAATTTTTTTTTTAATTATATAAAGAAAATAGATATACGTTTATAAACTGGATAAAATCACTAATAACCCATTGCCTTTCAACCAGGTTAGGAAACTCATTAGAGAAGATCAGATCAGATCAGATCAAAAAAGATCAGAGAAGATCATATCAGATCAAAGAATATCAGATCAGATCAAATAAGATCAGATCAAATAAAAAAATATCAGATCAAATAAGATAAAAGAAGATTAGATCAAAGAAGATGGGATCAAAGAAGTTCAGATCAAAGAATATCAAATCAAATAAGATCAAAGAAGATCAAAGAAGGTCAGATAAGATCAAATAAGATCAAAGAAGATCAGATAAGATCAAAGAATATTAGATCAGATCAAAGAAGATAAAAGAAGATCAGAGAAGATCAAAGAAGATCAGAGAAGATCAAAGAAGATCAAAGAATATCATATAAAAGAAGATCAGATCAGATCAACGAAGATCACAGAAGATCATATCAAAGAAGATCATATCAAATAAGATAAAAAAGATCACATCAGATCAAAGAAGATCAGATCAGATCAAAGAAGATAAGAGAATATCAGATCAGATCAAGGAAGATCAAAGAAGATCAGATAAAAAAAGACCAGATCAGATAAAAAATATCAAAGAAGATCAGATAAAAAAAATCAAATCAAGATCCGATCAGATCAAAGAAGTTCAGATAAAAAAAGATCAAAGAAGTTCAAAGAAGATACAAAAAAGATCAAAGAAGATCAGATAAAATCAGATAAAAGAATATCAAAGAAGATCAGATCTGATCAAAGAAGATTAGATCAAAGAAGATGAGATAAAAGAAGATCAGATCAGATCAAAGAAGATCAGATAAAAAAGATGAGATAAAAGAAGATCAGATCAGATGAAAGAATATAAGATCAAAGAAGAGATATCAAAGAAGATAAAAGAAGATCAAATCAAAGAAGATCAGATCAGATGAATAATATAAGATCAAAAAAAATTAGATCAAAGAAGATGAGATCGTATCAAAGGAGATCAGATCAGATCAAAGAAGATCAGATCAGATCAAAGAAGATCAAATAAGATCAAAGAAGATCAAAAAAATCAAAGAAGATCAGATCAAAGAATATCATATCAGATCCAAGAAGATTAGATCAAAGAAGATAAAAGAAGATCAGATCAAATCAAAGAAGATTAGATCAAAGAAGATCAGATCAGATGAAAGAATATAAGATCAAAGAAGATTAGATCAAAGAAGATCAGATCAAAGAAATTCAAAGAAGATCAGATAAGATAAGATAAGATAAGATCGTATCAAAGAAATTCAAAGAAATTTCATTAGCGACGGTGGTGTACCGTAGCTAACGTTTGTAAAACAATATATATAAAAACATGTAGCGACGGTCCCTCGCTAAGCTTTAGAAGTTAAATTTCATTAGCGACGGTGGGGTACCGTAGCTAAAGTTTGTAAAAAATATATATATAAAAACATATAGCGACGGCATAGGGACCGTCGCTAAGCTTTAGAAGTTAAATTTCATTAGCAACGGTGGTGTACCATAGCTAAAGTTCGTAAAAATATATATATAAAACAGGTAGCGACAGCTTAGCTACGGTTCGTGCCGTCCATAATCAATAAAAAAATATAAACCATTCGGCGCGAATAAAATTGAGAATCAGTGAGAATCCCGCGTTTAGTGAAGAACCAGTGAGAGGAAACAGTGACAGGACGAACCAGTGAGAGAAAACCCTATTTTTAGAGGAATGCTTTGAGAGGACGAACCAGTGAGAGGAAACCCTAGTTTGAGAGGAAGAAGGTTTGGAAGAGCGCTTTTGAGAGGACGAAGGTTTCACATCTCTCGTGACGGTATTTTCAGAGGAAGAAGCTGTGAGATTTTCACATCCCTCGCGCGATTTTCAAAGGAAGAAGTTGTGAGAGGAAAAAGGTGTGAGAGGAAGAACCCTCGATTTTGAGAGGAAGAAGGTCTGATAGGAAGAACCCACGCCACATCACCTGTAAATTTGGTGTTTTTTTGCTCTATTAAGGGTTCAAGGTGAGTAAAAATCAAATCCCTAACTTAGGTTTATATTGTTTTGCAAATTTAGTCTAAAGATGCAAATTTTTGTATATTGTTTTGAACTGTAAAAGGATTTTTGTATATTCATGAACTCAAAGACTCACAGACGCACAGACTCAAATTTTTTTTTACATTCATGAACTCAAGGCGTAATCGACTTTTTGTTTTTCTTCACCAAAGCTTATCCTTCTAAATGGCCGTCCAACACCACTCAGATTTGTGAGCCACTCCTAAAATTTTAGGGAGTTCTAATATTTATTTGGTCTGAAAATGTTAAAGAGTTGCAACTCGAAACGAAAAAATGCTCGGACATTTTTCAACTATAAACAAAATGGGACTTGCTATTTGTGAAACTGTACAACTCTTAAAAATTTTGTGTCTGACATAAAAATTTTGTGTCTGACTTGATTAGAATGTGAAGATTAGAGTGTCCTTTCTAAGTAGGGATGACAACGGGGCGGATTGGGGTGGATTTAAGCAAATACATCCCCGCCCCGCTGGGGACTGTGGGGCCCAAACTTTGCTTTATCAAAATTTTCATCATCCTAGATTCATTTACTTGGGGTATTATGTTACAAAAATGAAAATGAATCATTGACCGTCCACACTTTTGATGTATTTTAAGTGTATCAACCAATAGTGAAATGCTTGCTTTAGATTGGTTTTGTTTTGACCATGTTAGTGCACTGCTTTTGTTGAATATGTTAGTGCCTGCTTTTCTTGCTTTTTTTTTTTCATACTAGGGCATTCTAAATAATAAAAAGGAGCTTGCATGACAAGGCAAACTTTTCATGAAACTAAGGTGTTATCTAATAACAACTTGCCCTGTTAGAAGGTTTGATAATATGGATGGTGATGAAGATGTTGTAATAGTGTGTTTGCAAGTTGGGTCTTCTAAGTTCATAGAGTAAAGTATGAAATTATCAATCATATTTTAAAGTATGACCACATGTTCTGCATCTCAACTTTAATGATATTTTACAATATGCACAGTATATGATTGGTACTTATATTTATTCAATGGTTTAATATATGTGGTTCAATCTATTTGGCTCTATGGCTGTGATAAATTTGATGTTGCTTTCTAACTTATAATTTTTTTCTATGCATGAATATGTGCAATTAGGGGTGGGCAAACGGGTCGAGGATCCGCGGGTTTTAAACCGGACCGGACCGTTTTGCTCTAAACGGTCCGGATTTTACTTTTGTATTTTTAGATACGGTTTGGATCGGTCCCGGATCTGTTATAAAATGGTCCGGTCCGGTTTCTATTTTTTTAAAAGAAACGGTCCGGGTTGGACCCGTCCGGACCGTTTCAAATCGCATTTACTATAAAAACTAAACCAAAACCTAAACCTAAACTCTCCTCTCCTCTCTCTGTCTCTCCTCTCTTTGTCTCTGTCTCGAGAAGGGGAAGGAGATCTCCCTTTCCTCTCTCTGTCTCTGTCTCGAGAAGAAGAAGCTGCAGCAGCCGCGAGACCAAGAAGAGGAGGAGCAGAAGAAAAGGAAGAGACGATTGGAGATCTCCCTCTCTTCTCTCTCGGTCTCTGTCTCGAGAAGAAGCAGCAGGAGATCTCATCTCCATCTCCTCTCTCTGGTTTCTGTCTCGAGAAGAAGCAATCTCCTCTCTCTCTCGGTCTCTGTCTCGAGAAGAAGCAGCAGGATCTCATCTCCGTCTCCTCTCTCTCGGTCTCTGTCTTGAGAAGAAGCAGATCTCCTCTCTCTCGGTCTCTGTCTTGAGAAGAAGCAGTAGCGCAGCAGGAGATCTTCGTCTCCTCTCTCTTTCGGTCTCTATCTCGAGAAGAAACAGCAGCAGGGGATTACTGTAATGGATTCATTGGTAGAATGATTACTGGATTTCATTGCTAGAATGATTACTGTTAGTAATGGATCGCATTTAGGTAGTTTGGTTTGTCTGATTTGTAATGGATTTCATTGCTAGAATGATTACTGTTAGTAGCTTTTTCAACTAATGTAGACAATTTGTTTGCTTTGATGTTTTTGTTTGGATTTAGTCCAAAACAGTAATCATTCTAGCAACTTTTAACCAGAAATCAGATGCATTTTTAGTAGGAACCGTTTGGAACCGTAGGAACCGGACCGTTCCAAACGGTTCTAGTTAGGTTCGGTTCCAATGTTTAAAATGAGGGGATTCGGACCGGACCGGATCCGTTAATTTAAAACGGTTCGAGTTAGGTTCCTCCAAAATTGGAACCGATCCGGACCGTGCCCACCCCTATGCGCAATCTTGAATGTTATAACAGGTTAAAAAAATCTAGAGATGAGGCGTCTAACTCAAAGAGGACGGTTGCATTCTTGAAGAGCAACCTTTTCACAGCATGCTTCTACTTCACAAGCTATATCAAGTTAAGAAAGGTCACAGCATGCATGTGTCTCAACTATCTCAAATAGATAGTGTAGTCCCTGAAACTATTACTCCCTCTATTGCTGGAGAGGGACAGCCGCTATCTGAAGATCAACTAGACCTTGCTGACTATGATATGAATGAAATTGAACAACAACTAGATAGGAGTGCGGATTGAAGCCTATCTACAAGGCATAGGGATGAAGCTGATCATATATGTAATGTTTGCTGACTTATCGCAAGTGTAAATTTTTTTTTCCCAGATATGACATAGTTTGAGGAAATCAAATTTTTTTGTAATATTCATGAGATATAGCTTATTTCACTTGGGTGCTATTGGAATTGCAGTACAACGACATAAGAAACGCAGGGGTACACATCAATATGATGGCCCAAACCGTAGAATTGATGGTGGTGAAATGCAATGCCTTTGGACAGCCTATCGGCAAGACAGCGATAAGACAACCAATCATAAGGTAGACACATTGACCAATGATATGGAGGCATTTAGAGCATTCATGTCAAACATGCAACCTCTAATGGGATCCGCGACGCAACCAAGCGGGGTGAATAATTAAACTTTAACCATACACACCTAAATACATGAATAATTAAACTTTAACCATAGCTTATTTGAATGTTGAATGCTACTTGAATGCTAAAGTGATGAAATGCTTGAATGCTGAAATGTATGCTGAATGCTGAATCGTATGCTTCAATTGCTCAAATGTATGTTGAATGCTGCTTGAATGCTATTTGTATGCTTGTAAAAGGTTGCTTGGAAAAGTAGTAACAATTTGCTGAATGCATAGGTAAATGAACGTGAGAAAGCAGATGGCTCAGATCAGGGAGCTTGACTTTGTCTCCCTCTGATCTCAAAGCAGAATATCCACATTTAGTCATATTAGGAACTGGACTTGCATTTGGGTTCCTTGTGGTAAGTTTCAGAGCATGTCACTTGTTTTCTTTAATTATTTAAATTGTTTATCAGATTTTTTTTTATCTTCTATTGTTCAAGTTTCTAGATTTTGTCTTTTCTAAGGTGAGAGTTCGTGGACTGAGATAGTCAGAATGGTTGTTTTCTGGTCTAGTTTAAGCTTTCATACCTCTAGGGAGTCATCTATTAGTATTTAATAGTTCTGTCATACCAATCTGAATGGAGAAACTTTATGATGGTATGCTTAAGGGTTGGGTACAGTATGCTTCTCAACATCATAGGCCTCGTAACAATGATGATGTCCTAGCAATTTCATTGACAAATAATGGTTTACTTGTACGAAATTATGCTTTTGGTCTTTTCAGATAAATTATTCTCCAATCACCAATTATGTTTCATATTTGCACACTGCGTGCCTACATTGACAACCAATTGGTAAATTTTAATTTGGAGTTTCACTTGAATTATTATATTTAAATATCTATCTGATATTTGGAGTAAAAATATCAGTACTTGAAAACAATGATAAGTTTGGATTTGTTGGATAGTTTTTTTCGATCAAGTTGGAAATATGATTTTCTTAATGTTGGTTAAATTGGTATTAGTTATCTTTGAGCATTTTTTACTTTGCTTTTTTGTTCTAAGATACTGGGATCTCCTTAAAATTTTATGTTTAATGAGTGCTTGGATCTCCTTAAAGTGCAGTTCCACATGGAGAAGTATGTTAAGATGATCATAGACAAGATGAAAGCCGAGAAACTATTTGCTGGACAAGGTGGTCCGATCATTTTGGCACAGATCGAAAATGAATACAACATTCAACGTGCTTATGAGGAGGATGGAATGAACTACGTGCAATGGGCCGCAAACATGGTCGTAGGCCTCAATATCGGTGTTCAATGGGTTATGTGCAAGCAAAAGGAAGCACCTGATCCAGTGGTAAGTTTGTATTCTCTCGAGAGTACTAGATTTCAGTTAAGTACCATGTATATAAGTTCAGTTAACTTACATCAATCATTATGGATTACAGATCAACTCATGCAATGGAAGAGACTGTGGAGATACTTTCATTGGTCCAAACAAACCATACAAACCTTCTCTCTGGACTGAGAACTGGACTGCTCAGTAAGTGTTACATATGGTGACCATAACACCATGTTCGTGACTAATTATGAATTTTTTTCTGCTTTAAGATGGTTATGAAATCTCCCAATGTCTACAGGTTCCGTGTGTTTGGTGACCCCCCTTCCATGAGATCAGCAGAGGCTATTGCATATTCAGTCGCCCGCTTTTTCTTGAGAAACGACACTCTTGCAAATTACTACATGGTACGAGCCACGAGCATCTATTCCCTAACGGCCCATTCACAAAGGCAGAAACTTATCATAGTGATCTGACTCTCTGTTCTTTTTAACAGTACCATGGTGGAACAAACTTTGGTAGAAATGGCGCTTCATTTGTAACAACTCGCTACTATGATGAAGCTCCACTTGACGAATATGGTAATTACTATTCTTATGATATAACAATGTATATAAGGACTTGTGTATTAGCTTACAACTCACACTGTCAATTTTGACATGTTTCCAGCTCTGTTACACCTTTCCTGTTATAGTTCCGTTCTTGGTTTATATGCTTCAATTTTAGGAATACTCTTTGTATATGCTCTGTCACGTTTTTGCATTTGTTTTTGCCATAGCAGTTCTGCATGTACTTGCGTGTATTTCTACAACAATGTTCTCATCTTATCATGTAAGAAGGCTAATGTTGAATTTACAGGGAAGGATGATTCTGGCACCCTTATGTGATGAACATAAGGGATTGAAAACTGGAATGTGCTTGGTATGTTGTAGTTATCTAATGCAAATCTAATTTGCTTTCTAAAGTTTGTCTTGTATTCTTCTATCAGTAGTTTAGTTTCTTTAGCTCTCATCATGGAAGACTCTGTACTCAGGTGCTTTGTGTCATTTTTGAACAATCCTACCCGACAATCATATGAAATGATAAAAGTTTTGATGGAGACTTGCAGTTTCTTTATGATGCAAAATCTCTTTGTAAATGACATTCCTCAAATATCTATTAATCACCAACTCTGAGTAGAACCTAAAATTTGAGTTCTAATGCAACAATAAGATTTGTTATAATTAGCTAGCAATTTCACCTTCCTTGCTTCATCTTTTGCAGTCACTGTTGTATCTACCTTTTGCCATTGCTAATGAGCTAACCGCCAGACTCAATGATGGGTATGCGATGGGGTTTGTTACATATGTTGGTTTGAAAATTGATTCCTGCTATTCTTTTTCCAGTTGTAATCTCTCTTTTGAAATCCTTTGCAGGGTTCCTTTAGTTGATGAGAGCTTGGTTCTTCTGGGCTATTGTGTGTTCACAGGTAACATTTTCTGACAGTTTGTCAACTTTTAAATTTAAATCATAAGAAGGGCTGGTCATAAATTAATATTATTGCTAAATAATAATCTCTTTTTGTGTTATTTGTTACCTCCTAATTATTTTTCAATGTATTCAGTGGCTCTCTACTTGCACTTTGATACATCAGTCATCCATGAAATCACCACTACTCTAGGGATCTATTGTTTCAGGTAAGCAATGTGTTAATCAATTCAACAATATAGCACTGCATCTAACAATCATCTTAGCTGATAAATCATGCATCATCCTTTTTTTTTTTTGTGAGTTTCAAGTTTGTTCTGTCACAGTACGTTTCTTCTTCCCCTTGAATGTTGTTTTACTATTAATCTTCCTTTCCTGCTGTTTCATTTCTCATTTTTCATTTCACTCTTTTCTGCGTAAATATAAATGTTGACATCTCATCAGTTACTCGAGCTTACGAGTCTAATTCATATGTTGGTTTTGGCACTACTCTATAGCAGGCTTGATTGTGCTAGATAGATTACAAACGGCGTATCTTCGCCATGGGGAAGAGTAGAGGCAGCATTTATGTGTATATCTGATCTACACAATGTTGTGCGTAAAGTTAAGGAAGTCTGCTGGGAATATCTCTGTTTTTTGGACTGGAAATATCTCTGTTTTTTGGACTGCAGGGAACTGCAAAACAGAATTGCAATTAGGGGGACGAGCAACAGCACGGTGGGTGCGCACTGGACTGGGCAGTCTGTCGCAAACAGAGTGTTCTCTGTTTGGATGGGTGCTGAGTTTACTGCGGTCCGAAGCGGCGATGACATGGACTGCTGCTGCGATGCTGTGTTCTGGCTGAGTGCTGAGTGCTGCGGCCAGACTTGCTGCGTGGTTGCGGTTTTTGAGATTCTGCGGCTGCGTGGATGCGGTTATTGTGTGTGTACGCTGGTTGCTTATTCAGCCTTGGGTACACTCTGTTTTTGCTCAAGTCCTTGTTTGTTCTTAGCTTTTTGTTATTTCTTTTCAGGACAGTTGATTCAAAGATTGTTTCATTTTTTGGCTTTTGGCTAAATGCGGGCATTATTAATAATGTCCAGTATCGAGGTTTATATGCATCACTCTTCTAGTTTGAATTATTATGAGCATGTTTATTATCTGGGTGCACCAAGATGGTGTTTGACCATTATCTGTAAAACTGGTTCTTTGTCTTATTTTTCTTGTCCTGATTTTGTTACTCGGATGGTTTTGGTACCAATATCAGCTAATTTCTTACGGATTCATAGTTGGTAGTTTTCTACAAGATGCTGTTATACAGCTCTTCTTTGCATGTTCATTAATAATGTTGTGCTACTTATACAGTTATAATCATCTTTAAAATTATCATTCATCAACACATTCTGCTTGCCAAGGCCCTTGGTTGTTATATTGAGAATGAATTCTGTTGTGATGTCATCAGCATGATTAACACCATTCTTTCACATTTTCTGAAGGAAAACTTGAGAGAACTTCCGTACTGAAGGCTATATGTGTAGGCTTTAAGGAGACAACTGATCCTCTGGTTTGTTTGAGTGGAGGTTGGTGCCAAGTTCTGTTCCATATGTATCTGGTCACTGAAGCTGTTGACATGTTTTTTTCAAATTGACATTCTGTTGTTTTTTTCTACTTGTATAGATCTTGAGTCCAACGAGTGTCTTGATAGGAATGGTGGTTGTTGGATTGATACAAAATATAATATAACAACTTGCAAGGTATTCTATGGAGATCATGTAGGGTATCCTTTGATGGAACCTTTCTATATGGTTTATGGTCTTATTCCATTTTCAATTGACACTAATTTATAGATTATTTTACTTTGTGTAGGACACTTTCAGGGGCAGAGTCTGTAAGTGTCCCCTCGTCAACGATGTTCAGTATCATGGAGATGGTTATGATGCTTGTGAAGGTATAGCTTTAATTTCTGTTTGCGTGCTCCATGCTTGAAAAATAATATAACCACGTGGCCAGGTGGGATATGCAGGATTCAATGAGAATAGTGGCATTGAACATAGATGTTGTTACTACATTAAGAAACTCCTATTTTTCTGTTGATAGGATAAAATATTTACCTCCTTTGAGCATAGATTCTTAATCCATGTAATAGAAACTAAAAATTACAAAATGATAAACCTCAACCAGTTATGAATTAGATTACCACCTACTAATAGTCTGGGAGTAACAATGTACAGGAATTGATTCAAACCACAATCTTGACTTGAGTCTGGGAAATTCAGTGACCAAGGATGGAGAAGCTCGTGAAGGATATGATAAAAGATCTCTGCTATTGTCGTTGGAGCCTGACTGGAGGAATAATAATTGTGGCATTAAGCTCATGGTACGATATTTGTAACCTATTATTCGGTTTTGCTCATTATATTTGATTGTGAAATTGTAAACTTACCATGCAATCCAACTCTTATTCTAGTCATTTGACGAACAATTGAGAAGCAATGGTGCTTCTGAACAAGGAGGTGGCGACAAGACAGACGCAATGAAGCATCTTAATAACGCCCACTTGACGCCATTCTCTCTCAAGGTAAATGAAATGCAAAACATGTACTCCAGTGCTTCACATCCTTCATCAATTTAGTTCACCAATTCATGTAACTTTTAGAGCTCGTACTCCTGAATTTTATTTTCTAATGGTGCATGTGCATGGTAGCACTACTTTACGTTGTGTGTGACTAGAAGTTGTCACATAGATATACAAATTATTGTCACTACACCAAAAACCCCATTTAGCCACGCCGAGCTAGCCACGGTTTTAAATCGTTGGGATATTTGCCACGGCAAAAAACCGTAGCTATATTTACCAACGGCTTAAAATCGTGGGTACAAAAAACCTGGCCACGGCTTAAAACCGTTGGTATATTTGGCACGGCTAAAAACCGTGGCTAATAGTAGCAACGGCTCCAGACCGTGGGCAATAGTAGCAACGGTTTCAAACCGTTGCAACAAAATACTTTAGCAACGGTTATAAACCGTGGCTATGTATAGCAACGGCTAAAAACCGTTGCAAAAAAAAATTTAGCAACGGTTCTAAACCGTGGCTATCTATAGCAACGGCTCAGAACCGTGGCTACATGAAAAGCCGAAAAAAAAAATTTGGGCGGGGTATTTTAGTGCTCGACCTTCCCTCCACTCGACTTTCATCGACAAAAAGCTTCCCTCCTCCCCTCCACTCGACATCGTCTCCTTCGCTGCTCCCTCCCTCGACTCGACTTCCTGCTCCCTCCCTCGACTCAACTTCCCTGCTCCCTCCCTCGACTTCCCTCCTCCCCTCCTTCCCTGCTCCCTCGACTTCCTTGCTCCTCCTTCTACTTCCCTGCTCCTCCCTCAACTTCCCTCCTCCCCTGGTCTTCCCTCCACTCGGCGTCTTCAAAATCGATCAGGCCCTCTCTCATACAGGTACTCTCTCTCTCTTGTATTTTTTATGAAATTAGGGTTCGTAGAGTTTTTTTTTATTGCAGAAGATGTTTTCATTTTGGGAAAAAATAACTAGGTATACAATTGGATTGGGGAAGATGAAGTTTAAAACAAACTTTCAGTATTCCAAGTTTTTATAGATTTGACTTTTTTCTTGATGTTGGTCGTTTCATATTTTTGTATTTAATTTTTAATTTGAGACATGTATTATCATTGAATTTTTTTTTTTATTGGAATAGAGAAGTAATCCTATGTCCATATGGAGAAATATTCAATTGGTTGATTTAAATGGTTGAAGTTGAAGAAAGAAATAAAACATGAATATGAGCCTTATCCCAAGTATGTAGAATATGCAAAAGAGGTATTTCCTCTATCTCTTTAAGCCTAAGGCCTTCGAATTATATTTTTGTTGCACATATACCTTGTTGGGGACGATGCAGAAAATTAATTATAAAACTGGGAAGTTTAATTATGTTCAAGATAGATTGGTTATGTTCCTTCAAGAGGGAGAAAAAAAGTATAGAGAGCTAAAAAAGACTCACATTGGGTGCAATCCTTCAATGACAAGGATCTTAGGAGGTTTGATGAGCTATGGTGGATCCAAAAGACCACTGACATGGTTATAGATAGGCTTCTCAACAGCAATTCCCTCCTTCAAAGCCTTAACTTGTTCATACATGAGATCGAAGTCGTTGGCTTTCGGGTCAAGTGCAGTTACACCATGAACCTTTCTTCCTGTTCTATCAAGTGAATGATAATCATCCAAGCATATTACAGTGGTGGTGTCACTGATCAAGGTGTTGGAGTCAGGGTTGCCACCCTTAGGTAGCTCAGCTACACCACCAAACACACTTGTCAATCTCCTCATGAAGGTACTCTTCCCACACCTAGAGTCAGCTGCCAGTCCAATTACAATTGTTTTTTGCTCCTCAGCTGAGCATGAAATGTCAGTTGAGTATCTTCTGATGCTTCTCTTGCTGATTGTAATTAGACAACATTTCTTTACACTAATAAGTTCCAAATTTCAACAATTGCATCTATCTAACCCGGTTTTGAGTTGATGCATGAGTTTTACTTATTGCTATGTTTAAAGGTACAAAACAAAGCCATCAAGCTGACTTTTGTTGGTCAGAGTACCAAGTTGAATGGATTAGGAACTGAACTATTAGGTTTTTCCTAGAAATGATGTCATGTTTAGGTACAAGGAATTTGATTTTGCTGGTATCCATTATTATCCATAAACGTCTTTTTTTTTTGAAATTTTCATCAAAGCAACTGTCTAGATGAAGTTGACTGTGCACCTCAATGTCTCTCTAGAGAAAACAAATTATACTCCAAAAATTCAAACATTAAATACTTTTTAACTTCAGTTTACCAAACTGATCATGTTTCAAATTAAATACCTAATGTTCGAATTGTCATTGTCCCTAATCTATCCTAAAGCTAAACTATTAATCTCAAACTTATCTATCAATTAACTTTGGTTACGTAAGCTTCTAGAAAGGATGGATTGGAGCTATGCTATATTTGACGCGAGCATGTGACATAGTATCCAGACATTTGGGTTTTTAGGGACTAAATAGACCATATATATCACGGTCATTGGATCGTTTAAATCTCACAGCTTGATCAGAGAAGTTGTACGATCCCTTGTAAAATATGCTTTTACATTAATCCAACTTGTGTCATTATATCATACATAGGCCATGTAAAAAATTTCAAAATTACTTAATAAAGAATTGAATTATCTTACACTACACCCTCATTACTTTGAAAACCAATAATGGGGTAAGGGGGGACTTAAAGCCTGAACCCTTAATTTTTCTCAAAAAAAAAAAAAAAAAAAAAAAACCTGAACACTTCAAAAGTGAAACTAAAATTTTTTTTTTTTTTGAAATGTCAGTTGAGTATCTTCTGATGCTTCTCTTGCTGGTTGTGTAGAACACATAGTGTTTTTGGTGGAAACCCAAGTTGGGCTTTGTTGGTGTGGAGATTGAATTGAAAGAGTGGGATGTATAGACAGTGCAAATTGCCATTTTTTTTTAAAAAAATTTTCTTCAAGAATTTCTCTAGCTGCTTTCAAAAACCATGCAATAGGTTATTTTTCTTACTTTCCTTTGGTTCCAAAGGAAAACTGAAGAATGTAAAGAAAATGAAACTAGTTTTGATAGAAGTAAGAGAAGAAGAAAAAGATATGTTTTTGAAGATAGAATATATATGTTGTGTGTTTGTTTTGTAAAAATTATGGGGTTTGTTACCACTCCTTGTTTTTCACAAAAAAATGGAGTGGATTTTAAGGTGAGAAGAGTAAGGCCATGGTTGGAGCTAAGTTGTCCTATTTTTTGAATTGAATTTAATAATAACAGTATATTTTATTTATTTTAATATTTTCTGTATTTTGGACAAGAAACAAAAACTTGTTGATCGATGATATGATATTTGTGATGGACAAGAGGCTCAAGGAGAAGCTTGGTGGTGATTAAATTTCAAGTATGGATGTGGGGTGACATATGGCATTCAATGAGTGGTTGATTGGAGATAGAGAGGGTAAGTAAGAGTGCATGAGAGGAGTGGAGGAAATATGGAGCAAAGCATCAATCACCCTCTTTAGTATTAGTTGTATGTCATGAACTCATGGGGTTGTTATCTTTGCTTATGGGGAACTTGATTGGAACTCTTCTCCTGTGACAAGTACTGATTTCAACTTTTTCCATACCTCCGGAAAAAACATGAAAATAAAGGCTCAAATTTATTGTGATGGAATTGAACCGGATAATCGAAAAAGAAGGAAATTTTTTTTTATGATTTGTTTACTGAATGTGGATTGTGTTGTAGTGCTTGATTGCTTGATCGCATAATTTGTTCTGGAGGGTTCAAATACATGACTAGTAATATCATCCACCAAAAGTTACAAGGAAGCTTTAATGGATAATTTTAACTTGTAATGTGCATTTTAAAACAAAATGTTTATATGTAAGTTGGTCCACAAATTCTGTTTTGTTGATGCTAATGTTAATGTTGCTTTATTGTCTATCTTCCAGCTACAGTAGGAACAAACAAGGCTGCCTGCAGTGGCAATACTTTGAACACGAGGAAGCTTGATAAAGAAACAGAAGTTCTTGCTCGTGAGTACTCAACTCTTTGGATTTTGTGGTTTCTTACAGTTTAATTGTATCATCATTAGATTGCCTCTAGCTTCGACCAAGCTATAAGGAAATGCAAGATGCCATTCCCTAATTTCTCACAATTTTATTTTGTTTTTGGTCATCAGTGTAGTAATCATAATTTACTAAGATCAAAGCTTCAATCCCCAACCATTAAAAACTCCAGTCTCGCGTAAGGGAGTCATCCTTTGCCTCCCTTTCATCATATTTTTTCACTAATAAAATCAAAATGGGATGAGAGGATATGCAAGTTTACAACTTCGAATGTCAAAATACCTGACAGATTGTATGTTAAGGTATAAAAAATACAATACATGCATTATTATTATTATTATTATTTTAGTTTTTTACCAATGACATGAGTTGTGAAAAATAGAGTACGAGAAAAAAATAGAAAGCTAACTGAGAAGCAACAAGAACAAACACCAATCCACAAAATAAGAAACTACAAGTAAAGAAGTTTCTCCAATTTACTACATAGTCTCTAAAATGCATCCTCCTACACTCCAAAGGTCTACACCAGCAACAAATCAAATTCTTGATGTCCAACATAACCATGTCTTCAGGAGAATCATAAATAAAATAAAATAATAAAAAATTCTTCTATCACGTTCTGACCAAATGCTCCATAAGTTATCTAGCCCATCCAGAGATCATTGATTATTCTCTATAGAAGAGAACGATGCAATGTTCCAACAAAAACCATTGCTCCCCTCATGGTTCAAGGAAAACCCGCCTCACCAAGGGTTCCACAAGGAACGAGAACCAAACCTTGTAGGAAATAGAGTAATGCAAAAGCAGGTGTTCGACTGATTCCCAACCTTGGGTTGCTGATGTGTCTGGTAGCCAGCTAGTATCAAGATTGCAGCACGAAAAGACTAAGAGAAATGCAGGTATGAAAAAACAAAGAACTCCATACATCTACGAACAGCAACCTGAGCATAATCCAAGCAACAATAAGAATGGGTATGCATCTTGATCTTTTCTTCTCCTTCTTTCAGAGTGTTTTGACCATCACCAGTGGCAGCTACTGCAGTACTATGTTATCCCCACACCGCTAAATTAATCAATTATCATGAGACACCTTTGCTTCACAATTTTCTCTGCATTACCACATCAAGCTCTTGGAAAGACTAAAACATGAAAACATAAAAACATAAATACCTGCTTGTTTGGGTACAGAGCTCCAACATCCATGACCATACTTGGTTATATGTCTTAAGAGTTTCTCATCTTCCTCAGGTGACCATAAGCCCTTCCTCAGTTTTTGCTTGTAGCAACATGAGTGTCTCCCCATTTTGGCTGAAACTCACTTGCAATGTAATGCAGGAGAGAGAATTAGCTTGGACAAAATTGATCGAGTTAATTGGAGTGTGTGAGGTTTCAGCAAGAGAAGGAAGGAAGGTGGGGGGCTATGGAAAAATGTGAAAGGTGATATAAACAATAAACAGGAAAGCTGAGAAAATGAAGTTGAAGCTGAGAGAGGCAAGTGAATTAATAGAGGAGGGAGAGAAGGGGGTGGTGAGTCCCAAAAGAGCCTCCTCAAAAGATAAAAGTCACAGTCAAGAGGGTGACTGGAGTTTGAGGTTTTTATTTATCTTTCTTTTCAACTTCTTTAGCAAGGTAGATGAGGAGGGAGAAAAATTAATGGGTTAATAATCTGAGTTGCTAATGTCGCATCAAGGTCTGGTGTGTATTTTGCAGAGATGGTGGGGCTTCTGTACCCATATTTTATACGAGAACAAACACAAAAAATGAATTGGACAAGTACCCATGCTTGAAATCCAAGCCAGTAAAAAACTGATCCATGTTGAGTTTAGGGGTGGGCACGGTTCGGTTTGGTTCCAAATTTTGAAGAACCTAACTCGAACCGTTTAAATTTTATCGGTTCCGATTCGGTTCTGTTCCTCTATTTTGAACGTTGGAACCGAACCTAACTCGAATCGTTTACAACGGTTCGGTTCCTACGGTTCCTTGAAACAAATAATCTCATTTCATTAACCACCTTTGGTAGTTTATTGTCACACCGTGAATGAATTTCTGTTCATCTTCATTTTGTAATGGGTCATTCCATGATTTCCATCCATTGTTGTTTTTGGTTGATCATTTGGTTTTTGATTTTATTACTTTACAAATAATTTGCATTCTAGGTTTTACTTTGATACAAAAATTCCAACTTCGATTTATAGTTGCTTTTTGTCATGTTGCAGAGGATGGGTGATTCTCTGTGGAGTTTCTGTCGAGTCTTGCTGAATCAGAGTTGCTGCAAGGGTTTTTGTAGTTTCGATTCTATTTTCTCAAGGGACTTTGATGGTCAAGTACGGACTCAATTAGTCAATTGTCTCCTAGGCAGCAGGTGCTAGGTGTTTCCTTGCCATTTTGTTGTAACTCTTCTTTGTTAGCATCTTTGTATTTGAGAATGATGTTTGGGGAGGGTGATTGAATTACAAGTTATTTCTAGATGGGATCAATTTTGCATACCAGTGATCCGTTTTTTTTTTTTTTTTTTTTGTGTATTTGTGATTTGTGAAAGTTCGGTTTATGATGGATGTTAACATTGGCTAATTATATGCTGCATTTTCTTCCTTCAGTGCAAGAGGATGGGCCTTGGTTGGTTGATGTGGAGGGCTTGAATATGAGTTTGAATTGACCATGAGTCTGAACACTCTGCACCTTTGGAGATCTAGTCCTGTTATCTCACTGAATCATGGCCAGCTAATTCATGGAATTGGGGCCTTAATGTGGGAACTTAACAGTTTGACCAAATGTTTATCTGCTTCTTGAATTTGTAGCAATTAATTGTCTTACTTGGTCTGCTACGTGATTCTGGGCAAGGCTAGCATGGTCTCTTCTTTTTTTCTTTGAAATATTGATTCCATCCTATCCAAAAATAAGAAATTGTGGCAGCTTAAGTACTCGAGTCCAAATGTAAGAATTGTGGTAAATCACCCCCTTTGTAGTTTTGTAATGTATTTGAATCCAGAATAGTAGAGTTTGCCTGAACCAACAGACTGCAAGTCTGCAAGACTGCAACAGTCCCACAAACAGCCACCATCATCATCTAAAACAGCCACCCTGAACCAATAAATGGCAAATCGATTGAACTTGTTCATCTCATTCACTCTGATCATCTCTCCTTCCTCGAATCCTCTCGTTTCTCTTCTTCATTTTCTGATCTCAACAACAACAGTCGAGAGGGAGGGAAAGTGGAGAGATTATGCTATGGGGCTGCTCTTCGCCTCTTCACCTCTTCATGGTCGTGGTGGTTGCAGGTTGCTCGCGAGTCGCTGCCTGCTCTACGGGTGCAGCTGCTCTTCGCCTCTTCTTTTGTTTGTCAAAGACTCAAACAGGAACAGCCCAACAACTATTCGCCTCTTTGTTTTCACTTTTCACAGTGAGGAAGGAGTGAGAATGTGGATCTAGGGTTAAGGTTAGAACTTAGAAATAGAATTAGAAATTAGACTAATTTAGGGTTGGGTTACTTGGGTATATATATGCGGTTCGAAACGGTTCGGAATCGAACCGTTTTAAAAAAAAATTTGGAACCGGAACCGAACCGTTTAAGAACGGTTCCGGAACCGAACCGAATCGTTTAACATTTTTTAAAATCAGAACCGAACCGTTTGGAGTAAAACGGTCCGGTTCGGTTTGGATCCGCGGTTCCTCGACCCGTTTGCCCACCCCTAGTTGAGTTGCATGCAAAAAATCTTACAACAAGAGATTTGACTGTGGGGTCTGTTATAAAAGGTTTGTATTAGTTTTGAAGCAAATCCTATTTTGAAACAATTTCATGGAAAAGATTCCAATTACAAAACTAGCCACAAGAAATGAGAAAAGGGAAACTAGGATGGGAGACAAGAAATACCCTTTGCTTGGCCATAAGTTTGCATATATGGTATACTGCATTCATGGAAGATGGAGAACAAAATACTTTGGACATTTTAAAAGAAAAAGCTATCTTCCTTTTTCTTAGTAACTATTTTCCATTTTTTGAATAACACGCATCTCTTTTTACTTCATGGAAAATGCAATAGATAGAGAGATATGCCTGTTATGCACGGTGTTGTAATATAAATACACACTTGAGTATCATCACTACATATGATGTTGTTTTTGTTGTCCTAGTCTACTTCATCTTTAGAATGTAAAACTTACGGATATAATATAGGTCCTCTTCGTTTTCAACGTACCCAAGTGTTCAAATGGATGAATTACTATCCCTGTAAGTCCAGAATTAATGTTATTTACAGTCACAACAATATTTAGGTGCTTTGAAATACATCTTCTAAATGTGGATGAGTCCTTACGGAAATAAGAAGTGTATTTGATAATTGTGTTTAACCAAATTTCTTGTACAAATAAATTATATTGTAAGCTGTTGTAGACATATATATACATGGAATATCTTCCTCCTCTACTCTACCAAAAGTAAAATAGTTCCTCCTCAAGTTAACTTGCTTGAAGCATAGTTTCCTTCCCATGAAACCAGAAGATAAGTTATATCCATGGAAGTTGTTTTTTATTAAAAACAAACTTAAGACGCAACATGCATGTACAAAATATTGGGAATTAATGCCTAGTGAGTTTTATTTACTCTCAAACTATCAAGTAATAAAAATCCTGATAAAGAAATGCAAGGATAGTGTAGTGGTGTGAAAAAACAAGTATTTGTGACTTGCAGAGTATCTGTGGGGATTAATTTAGCGGTGTGTCTCAAAACACTCTAATCCATTATCTAAGATCAGTTGTAGTTTTGTACTTTGTTAGTTTATCGTTATATATTTTATTTTGTTTTTTCTAAGATCAACAATAAGCATGATTGTGGTATTTTAGAAACAATTAGTTTGGATAGGAGATCCAATGTAACTCAAGTAATTGAGTTGGATTGGGAATGTAGAAAGAAGGCCAATGAAACATTGTATAGGGTACCATAACAAATACAACAGCACAACTGGATGAATTGAAGTTCATTAGATTGGTCAATGATTTTCAAGCAATTTAACAATTTAGATTCCTTTGGTCAATGACTAAAGTTAATCTTTTAATTTTTTTGGTCAATGATTCTTATTTGTTTTTGTTTGATAATGGTTAATATCTATAATGTCATTGATAGAGATGGATAATACTCGCGGCAATCTCTCCACCATTGATGTCACTAGATCTACAAATGATGACATTGAAGTTAAACAGACCATACAGTTCAACCTCCACGGTTTAGCAGTTGGACCTGGTGCTAGAAATTTCAATAAAAACATTGGAAAGCTTGTTGAAACCCTTGTGCCCATCAAATTCAAGGGTTGGCACCATGTTACTGACAACTAAAAAGAGGATGTGTGGAATGGTCTCAAGGTGAGATTTTACATCATTGATTTTTATAATGTCTTATTTTATTTTCAACTTATATCTCAATGGCTTATTTGCAGCGTGAATACGACATCCCAAATTATGTGAAAAAGAGTGTGCATTTGAAAATGCCTGAATATTATAGAAGGTTCAAGGCACATCTTAGGAAGAATTATTTGGATAAGTATCCTACCATTGAGGAACAAGAGAAGCATGTTCCAAATGGTGTAAGAGAGGAGGATTGAAAGGAGTTTGTTCGCTATGATAGCACCCCTGAAGTGAAGGCAATTAGAGACCAAAATGCAAAAAACAAAAAGGCTTCAAAGTATGTATGGGGGGGTGGTCAAAAGAGTGCTGCAGAAGTAGAGTATGAAATGGTAATTGAGTTTCTAGCTACTAGTACAATATTATATACCATTTAACTTTATAGGCCGAGACTAATCTTTCAAGTATATAGGTTGAGAAGAACCCTGATGGGGAACCAGTCACACGCACTGACATATGGATTGCTTGTCACACCGGAAAGGATGGAAAACCTACGCATGGTTCTGAACAATATATGGTATGTGCCCAATGATGTCTTTTATACCCAATTCTTAATTTACTTTGTAGTTGTTTGAATATTATTTGTGTCCTGGTTTATTTTATTTTTTCATTCTTTTGAAGGAACAAGTTAAAGCAAAAAAAGCTGCATTGCAAGAATCTTCAACTCAGGGTAACATTGACCTCACTATTGATGATGATCCTCTAAGCCAAGATTCCTAGAGAATGAACCCTTTCAAGGACTGCGGGTGCAAAACTACATCAAGAGTCGATGCATTCTACGGAACCTTCTTCAAGTTCCAGTCATAAAAGGTAAATAAACCTCTATTGGTTTGTGTATCATAAAAAACCAACCGGATTTTACATTTATAGCCGAAGAAGGGGGAAAAAGAAAAGCAATTTGGGTGCTAATAATTTTATGAGGTATCCTAGTCTGGATTCAAAGTATGGAGGGTCTAATCCTTTTCGCGTCTGTTGAATTCAAGCTCCATCTGGATTCAAATTTGGGTGCTAATAATTTTGTTTTCTCTTAGCATGCTGCCTTTGACTTCCTGATTCTAATAATCATGTCTCACAGTCCTTAGTCCTAATTGTTATGATGCAATTGGTGCAGGGAGTCCTTTCCTGTGTCATACAAAAACTGGAAAGCTATTGAAGACCATTACAACAATTTCTCGAGAAGCGCTCAGCTATCACCTGCTCCCACCAGTGGCAACCAACTAGACCCTGATCCCTTAATGCCAAAATGGGCCTTTGGTCAATATGTTGCTCGAGAAGCTGAGTTGAATGCAGAGTATTGGGTAAGTTTAGTTCTCTTTCTTGCATTCTCATTGGCAGGATTTTTAAGATAAGCATGCTCCTTTTAATGCCAATGCCTCTATCAGGGTGGCACAATGAAATGTAAGGCAATACCTCTTCTCACACTCCCCTTCAGAACACACCATAATAAGACATTATATTTTGTGGTCAAGGCATTTGTTGACTTATTTCTCTATCTATTTATGTTTTTTTTTCATTTTTTATTGCAGGTGGCAGCATGGTTGAGGGCAGAAGCTCATTACGAATCCTTGACTTATATGAGGTTAGTTTTCACTATTTTCACAAATTTCTCGTTGAATGTTTGAGCTCAGTAACCATCATATTTCTTTTCTTCTTCTTTTTTACTTCCATTTTTACGATATGGTTCCTTGATATAACAATTTTGCACTGTCCAGGCATGTTGAACTTTTCAAAAAGAGTTATGCTGATGAGGTAAAGTTTCCATTCCATTGCACAATACAATATTTCAAGCAAGTATATTTTCTTCCATGGGTATTTATTTGAATGCCTTCTCTATTTCAAAGTGCATGTCTTGTAATTGAACACGAGGACTCTATGATTTGTGATTTACTAGAGGTATTGAAATAACCTTTGTTTTGGTAAAATCAAAAGGAGTGGGCCAATGAGCGTACTATAACAAACATCCTCAAGTACTTTTTCATTTGTTGGCATCTTGAAGCACTGTTCACAAGGATTTTTTTAGGCAAAGCAATGAAAGCTTTATCAACAAAGGATTAGTGAAAGTGATCTTCATTAAGCTTGCACATTCTCTTTTAGGGTTTTAGCAACATGATCAATCAGTATGTACTATTTTATTTTCCATAGAAGTCTTAATTCACATTTGAAGCAAGGGTGTTGGATTGGATCCTCCCTAGATCTATCTATTGTGGGAATGATCAGGTTGTGGAAGTGTGTGCCTTTTTTACAATAGATTTCCAAGATTGGAAGTATTTTGGTCCATAAAAGCTCTTTAAGGACCATATTGTCTCTCTTTGTGTGTTGCCTTATTCTTCATAACTTTTTCCCCACTAGGTTGCATGTTATAGAAGTACAAAGGTCAGTGTGGTCGTAATTTATGTCTTGAATCACCTTTGAGATTGTGGCGTTTAGCCGATATTGATTCTATTAAGTTGTTGCATGTCTATAGAGTAGGAGCACAACCTTGCATGTTGCATCAATTCTCAAATAAATGGAATGAGATTTTAATTGCTGTGATTTTTCACCACTAATGTAAAGGTAGCTGAAACAAATAGAGATATAAGAAGATAGGATATCTTGCAAGTAAATGACTATCGTGTTTAACATAACAAGGACAAAACTTATTGCCCTATTGGTAGTGGAGAAGTGAGGAAAAGAGATCTAGTATCAAGGATCAAGCAAAAATTGGTTATCAGTTTCAAGTACTGTTAAAAGAGAGGCAGGCCAGGGAAAGTTTAGAATGAAATGATCTGAAAAGGGAGTGATTCTTCAAGGACTTTTTGATGTGTTTACTTGTGTTTGGATTGGGTCTTCTTAATACCTAGTTTCGAAGAGGCGGGTCGGACTAGATTGTATATGATATTGAACCCCTCTTTGATGACTACAGGTTAGAGTATAGGTTACACACCATACAAGTATAGAGGTCAGAATGTGGCAGTGCTATAGAGGTGCCAAGTTGCCATTTAAAATTGGTACATTTAGCCGGTAGTGAGTCTGTTAAGTTTTTGTTTCCTTGGAGGAGGACTGTAGGGGGGCACAATCCTACCAACTTTCATGGTCTTAAACAAATTCTTTTGCGATCAACTACCATCTTCACCACCAATGTAAAGATAACAGAAAATATTAGTATTATAGATAGGACTGGATCTAAGTAAATCACTTTTATGTTTAACATAAAAGGGAAAGTTATGGGTGCCTTTCACACACACAAAAAGAGAAAAGGTCTTCACTTTCTTGTAGATGTGGATATGTTGGTTATTAGAGATCATCAGTTGGTTACTAGAGATCGTCAGATTTAATAATTACCAAGTGGCATATATATGCCCGCATCTTTGGTTGTTTCACCCTCATAGTTTTAAATCACACAAAAAGATGAACATAGCAACAACAAACTTGCACTTACAGATTTCTCATATGGTCAATACAATTGTGCTAGTCCAAAGTTTCCAGAAGCCCTCTTGTTTTACCCCTTATATTTTTGAAATGTTGTTCAATTGCATAGTTGATTTCTTCATGTGCCTTTTGTTCCTGATGTTACTATATTTTCTTGTTTATCTTCTGCAGGAACACAAAGATTTAGTACGTCGGTGTAGCGGTCGTGATGGGAACTCATTGAAATGTTTTTGCTTTGTTACAGTATGTCTCACGTTCACAAATTATAGCCTAGTGGATGCTTCTCATGCTGTCACGTTATTTTTGTTGCCAATAGTTAGAAGTCATCCTTATATAAAAATGGAAAAGTACTGAATCAAGGACTACTTGTATCTTGATATTTTAAAAAAATCTGTATGTCATTTAGGTGATCTTAATCTTTTTAAGGGATAGATTTAGTAAGTGATTAGGAATGTTAGAATTAGCAAAGGTTTTTTTAATTCTTTATGAAGGAAGAAATCAGTAATTGATGTGTGTGTGTATTTCCTAACATTACTGCAGTATCCTTTCACTGCTTTAATATCCTCTCTGTTCTTTTACTTATCTTTCTTCTCCAACTTAAAATTAAAATAGAACAAAATCAGTATCTCTCTTACCCTTTTTGTTAATCAGATATCATCAGAGAAAATACAAATAAACTGAAGTGTCTTCTTCTCGAGAGTTCAAAACCTTAGGGATCTACTCCAATACACAAGTTACTTTGTTGGAGCATAATAGGATTTGCGGTGGGGTCATTAGAAGGATCGTTGTATCAACCATCACCGGTGCCATATACAAGCAACTACCAGGTGTTGCATTCTCATCATTTTCAGTATATTGAACAAACAACTACTGAAAGAAATGGGGCCTGTTCCTAAGGGCATCAATGTATTTTCTTACATTATATAACTAGGTGGATTTGTATTGTTGGAAAAAACAGAGAAATTATTTTGTTTTAGATGCGAGCGAAACATGATATAACAAGGTTCCATTTGTTCAGGTTAATCCTGTTATTGTACATTAATGCTATTTGTTTACATGTTTTGTTTGGCGTCAAAACTTGACAAGTTCCTTTTTACGGTTGATTTTGTATTTATTTAGCATATAGTTTGTGGAATCTTATTCGTGCCGGAGGCATGACACATACCATAGTACGGACTGATTTTGCAGGTGCGACGGCTGTGATTTTGCTACAGAAGCAAAAAAAAATTTAATTTTTTTTTCGATTATATTAATTTGCAACGGTTTGAAACCATTGCAACAAACCAGATTTCTTTTTTTTTTGAATTTTGTTTTACCTGCCAACGGATAAAAACCGTTGCTACCTTGTTAGCTACAGTTAATTTCTCACTATTTAGCCACGGTTTTTGAAAATAACTTTGACAATGAAAGTATTTGTGAAAGGAAATTTAAAGTGAATGAATGAATTTTTTTTTTTTTTTTTTATAAATGGAAGAGAGCATGCAATGAGTTTGATTCACACTCTCATTGAAAACACCAATTCGTGGATGCAAATTTTCGCTAAAACACATTTTTAGGTGTTCAGGTACATCATACCATCTTGTTTTCTTTGAACTTTCCTTATTAGATATCAATCTCGCTTAATTTCTCATCAGTTTCATTGAAACACATCAGGTTTACCACGAAGTTGGCTGCAAAAGCTCAGGAAGCAAGGTCATCAACCAGCTATCTAAATTATACATATTCTCCGTTAATGTGAAGATTTTACTGGAATACACCTCATATATATGAGCACATATACACGTACGTATCCAAAACCAAAGTTTTGCACACTACACACACCACGCATGCGTCATTAAATGTGTACCAATTCAACCAACTCCTCGTCATCTTTAATTAAGAGGTAGCAGTCATTCTGAACATTACTGCTTGAATTGATTAAATTAGATTAGATTATATGGAAGAATGAATGATTGTCTAATCATATCAAACATTTTGCTCATTGAACTATTAATCTTTTTATTAGATTTGTTTACAAGTACAAAAGTCCCACTTTTTCAAAGATTTGTCTACATGAAAATAAAATAAGAGGTATTTGGAACAAGTCTTACATGAAGACAAAATCCGCATGAGATAGTAAAGATTGACTCGGTCTCTACCCAGTATACTTAACTAATTAATTAAACAACAAAATTTGAGTCTTTGGAGACATCAGCCTACCATCCTTGAAACAGTTTTCTTCTTCGAAGTTACGCGCCACCAAATTTGTTGCAACTCTCTCCCTATATATACATTAACACAATCTACAATCTACAATCAAAGTTGTCCTTTGACATTCAAAGTTGAAACATTTCTTACATATTTGCAACTATTAACAAAGAATCAATGGGGGAGAGCATGAAGGAATCTTTGTTGCAGAGATCGGATTTAGACACTCAGATGGACTACTTGTCCTCTGATGTAATAGAAGAGTTGCTTGGTCAGGAGGAGGTGCCTTGTGAATGGTGGGCTTTGTTTGTTGGTTGGGAGTGGAGACAACTATGGAATGTTTCCGCGAGTTCCATATTTGTCTCCGTTTTCAGTTTCATGTTTGTTTTGGTGACACAAATGTTTGCTGGGCATCTGGGTGCTGTGGAACTAGCTGGTGCATCCATTGCTAGTATCGAATCTCAAGGCCTTGCTACGATGACCATGGTGAGTTTTTCAATCACTGCCGGTGCAATTATCGGATAACTATGCATTGTTTGTGAATATTTGATCATGCGTATTTATATTGACTAACATTTTGTTTTATTTTCTCTGAACAGTTGGGCATGGCTATTGCAGTACAAATTCAATGTGGAAAAGCCTTGGCAGAAAAGAAGTATGCCTCCCTGGGTATCATTTGCCAAAAAGGCATGATAATGCAATTAGGAGCTGCAGCCGTTTTCTCTGTCCTCCATTGGTACTCGGGGACAATCTTGCAAGCAATCGGTCTAATGCCAAGCATAGCCGAACAAGCTCAGACGTTTGCACGAGGCTTGATCCCTCAACTCTATGCCATGGCACTCAATTTACCGATGCAGAGGTTTCTTTATGCATAAAACATCAACGGTCCCTTGGGTTACATAGTTGTTGGGGTCTTCCCCTTGCATATATTTCTCACATGGCTGGTTGTGAGCTTCTTTAACTATGGCCTACTTGGAGCAGCCCTAACATTGAGTCTCTCTTGGTGGATCATGGTGATCATAACTGCAATTTACATAATTTTCAGCCCAACTTGCCAGAAAACTTGGACAGGTTTCTCCACCAACACATTCAAAGACTTCTGGTCCCATGCAAAGATAACTGTTGAATCTATTGGTATGACGAGCATAGAGTTATGGTACACACTTGGGCTCGTACTCATGGCAGGTTATCTCCCTAACCCCACCGTCTCCATTGATTCCTTTGCCATCTGTTTGAACTACTTGAATTTGGACTTCATGATTATGTTGGGGCTGAGCGCTGCCGCCAGCATTCGAGTACAAACTGAACTTGAGTGTGCACGTCCAAGGGTAGCTAGGCTGTCGGCAATGGTTGTTAACTGGACCAGTATCATCATCAGTTTAGTCTTTGTAGCATTCGTTATGATAAGCAGTACTACATTAAGCAAAGCTTTCACCAACGACAATGAGGTTATTAAGGGAGTTTCTAGTTTGACTCCATTACTCGCTATAGCAGTACTCATCAATGGATTCCAACCAATCCTATCAGGTGTGGCAATCGGATTCGGACATGCAACCTTGGTAGTTTGTGTTTATGTACTAACATACTACGTTATTGGTCTCACCATTGCATCAGTTCTTGGCTTCATGACGAATCTAGGAGTAGCAGGACTGTTTTGGGGAATCATAATTGGATTTTTGCTACAGTCTATATTCCTGCTCGTGCTGATTGTCAAAACGGATTGGGATTATGAGGTTGGCAAAGCTCGTGTTCGTTCAAGTAGAGATGCAGATGAAGAATCTCCTGTGTGAAGATCACCATAAATAATCTGTCTATTCTGTTCATACAACCATACCATTCTTTAATTCTTTGGAAATACCATAGACGATCAGAGTCTATTATTTACATACAACAATTTTTATTCTTTTCTTGAAATTTTGAAAAGACAAATTCCTTCAACATCTGTTTTTGTATTCTGATAAAGTTAGTAAATGATCTTAACGAAATTTGTTGGTCTATTTTTACTTCCACTAGAATCAGATTTTTTTTCTTGAGAATGTCACTATGTTTACGTTTCAGTACTGCTTTATATGGTTACACGGGACGTACTGTGATGAGTCCCCGGAAGCTAAAGGGTGCTGCTTTTACTTTGCCTTCGAAATTGTTGGATTGGAATAAGGTTCCCTTGTGACTAGTACAATATCACATGACACTTTCTCATCAACTCAATTAACCTCGTCCAACTTTGAGTCTTTATAAGGGAAAATGGACTCGTCTAATTTATTCAAGCCTGCTGCTAGTCATTCAAACGAAGAAACTTAAATCTGCCAACCGATCTTGACTTTTCCTTACAGAGTTATGCATGCTTGTTGAATGGCATGGAAACTATCACTAAGTTGCGAGAAAACTTGGACAGGTTTTTCCACAAATACTTTCAAAGACTTCTGTTTACAAGCAAAGCTACACAAACGTATTGATATGCACTACACCAAATTGGCATATTTGTAATAACTTAAAAAATAGTAACACGTTTGAGTTATTACAATCCAACAAACAACTTCAAGTCAATAAATTAGATCACCATGAATAGCATCTTTGAGCGGAAGAGAGGGCGAAAAAAGTCGGCTGGATCTAAGTTGGCAGTCGCCTGACGCTTAGATTGGATCCCTTCTTGTAAGCAGTCACCTCTTAGAAGAGAAGATCTCCCCTCTCAGTCGGAGAGGTCGCCTTAGACGGAGTAGATCTCCCCTTTAAAAGCAGATCTCGCCTCGAACTTCGTCCCTGTAGTTGTTTCTTGATGCATTCTCTGTGGCTGTGTAGAGGTGAAACGAGAGAGGATGAGGGAGAGATGGGGCGATGATCCCCCAGCCCTCGCAAATCTCGCTGCCGCTAGCCCCCGTAGATCTCGCCGTCGCCTCTATTGGTGCAGTGGTTTGAAGTTTAAAAATTTGGGTGTGATCATACCAACACTAATGCATCGGATCCCATCAGAACTCCGCAGTTAAGCGTGCTTGGACGAGATTAGTACTAGGATGGATGACCTCCTGGGAAATCCTTGTGTTACACCCCTCACCAAAAAAAAAATTGGCATTGTTAAGGATCTCTTATTGCTTCATTTATCAGGGTTTATAGTGGCTCTCATCAAATTCATATCTATAAAATCAAATTGGTTTTGGGCGAATGAGGCTTCCATAATGCATACTTTGACAAGCTGCTGGATTGTTGTTTTTTTTTTTGGAAAACCGCTAAACCAAGTACGCTTCACCTCATAGAAAATATTCAATTTGAATGAATTTTAGACAAGTTTCATGTCTATTTTGAGGGCAAACACGCTTTGGCAAACAATTTCCAAGCCTGATGTTCTGGCAAACATGCTCTGCCTCTAGGGCGATTTGGGAATTTGAGGACACTTTGGTCCGAGGCGGGTAAAACTTTTTTTAGACATGGATTTTATTTTCTAATAAGATGGCCCCTAGGGCACTTGCCTAGGTCGACACAGGCTGCTCAACCATAGCAACTCCTCTAACTGTCGATGGTGGGGGGAATACGGGTGGGGGAGGGATCAGTTTGGCACCTCAGCCAATCTCGTTTCTTTGCTCAGGTCATTTGGAACTTTCACAAGGCGGAAACCATTGAGGGAACCGTGGAAGGTACAAGGTTTCGAAAGGAGGGATCGTCTGCCATTATTTTTACGGGTACGAACAAAGGGAATGACGTAGATTTCAAGGAGAATCATGTCATACTTTTGAAGTTTTTGAGCTGTAGGCCGACTTTGGAAGCGATACGGGATGCGATTCATAGAACTTGGGGGATTGCAGATGACTTTTCAATAGGTCTTTTAGATCTCAGGCATGTTCTATCTGACTGCAATCAGATAATAAGAAGGCGAAAAATGTATTTTCCCGTGATTTTTTTTTAATTCGTGGTGTGTTTCGAAGCATTCAAATGGCATGAAGATTTTAGCCTAGAGGATGACCCTATGATAGTCTCAATGCGAACATGGAGAAGGAAGGTGATTTCACCCAGGAGAATAAAATTTTAGTAGAGGCAACGGATAAAGCGGAAGTTACTGGCATGAAAAATCCTTTGGGAGAGAAAGTGCGGAGTCAAGAAGATTTACCAGCAAACAAAAATTCTTTGGCAAGTCAGATTGAAAATAAAAAAGAAAGTTTGGAGTTGACAAACCAATTTGTTACATTGGCTGAAGAGGAAGTTGAATCCTTGGATGCTAACGACATAGAGAACGAAAACGATGGAAATCAGGATGGTTCGATCAAGCATGACGAAGGTGGACAATTGAATATCGTGCTAGATGGGATGGAATTGGCTAAGCAACTACTGCCAGTGGACTCGGTGGTGGCAGTGGCCTCTTCGGGGTCGGGATGGAAAAAGGATTTGGAGGAAGCAGAGTATTCGAGTGGAACTATTTTGGATCTGGATAGGTTGTTCAGATGAATGGTTGAATGACAGGTTGTATAAACGAATGTTTGTACAAATGAGTAGTTGTTCATACTGCACCAGAAATCAACTTTGTTGTTTTATGATTTTCCATTGGTTGTTGTTTTGAATTTGGCCTAGTGAATATATATTGCATGTGGTGTTTTCGTCTTGCAAGAGTTTTAATATACCTTTATATTTATATGGTAGGTGGTGATGAGAAATATGAAGATGAGGAAGAAGAAAGTGACTGAAAAGAGGATTATATTTATTTGGAAGAAATGAAATTTTCATACAGTGTACCAAATGGAGCCTTAATCAAAATGTTTGTGTAAAATTGATGAAAATTGAAAAAAAAAAAAAGCTTGGATGAATATTTAGAGACATATCTAATATTCAATTGCCAAGTATCAGCAGTTGCCCAAGAAATTAAGTATTATCCCCTAACATCGAGATATATCTTAATAAATTGAAGAAAAAAACATACATTTTTTAGCATTTTTATTTCGTTGATTTTCAGGAGAATATATCCTATAATATATCTTATCAAAGTAAAAAAGACACACACACACACACATTACATAAAGTATACTTATATATTTTAGTTAATTAGATTAGATGGATGAATGGCTTTCTAATCATATCAAACGTTTTGCTCGTGTTGCACCCTTCACTAAAAAAAATTTGGCATTGTTAAGGTTGTCTTATCGCTTCATTTATCAGGGTTTATAGTGGCTATCATCAAATTCATATCTATATATCAAATTGGCTTTGGGCGAATGAGGCTTCCATAATGCATACTTTGACAAGCTGCTCGATTGTTGTTTTTTTTGGAAAACCGCTCAACCAAGTAAGCTTCACCTCATAGAAATTATTCAATTTGAATGAATTTTAGACAAGTTTCATGTCTATTTTGAGGGCAAACATGCTTTGGCAAACAATTTCCAAGCCTGATGTTCTGGAAAACATGCTCTACCTCTAGGGCGATTTGGGAGTTTGAGGACATTTTGGTCCGAGACGGGTAAAAAAATTTTAGACATGGATTTTATTTTCTAATAAGATGGCTCCTAGGGCAGTTGCCTAGGTCGACACAGGCTGCTCAACCATAGCAACTCCTCCAACTGCCGATGGTGGGGGAATACGGGTGGGGGAGGGATCAGCTTGGCACCTCAGCCAACCCTGTTTCTTTGCTCAAGTCATTGGGAACTTTCACAAAGCGGAAACCATTGAGGGAACCGTGGAAAGTACAAGGTTTTAGAAGGAGGGATCACCTGCCATTGCTTTTACGGGTACAGACAAAGGGAATGACATAGATTTCATGGAAAAACATGTCATAGTTTTGAAGTTTTCGAGATGTAAGCCGACTTTGGAAGTGATACGGAGTGCGATTCATAGAACTTGGGGGATTGCAGACGACTTTTCAATGGGTCTTCTAGATCTCAGGAATGTTCTGTCCGACTGCAATCAGATAAGAAGGCAAAAAATGTATTTTCCCATGATTCTTTTTTAATTAATTCGTTTGCACGACTGCAAGCTCAGACGTTTGCACGAGGCTTGATCCCTCAACTCTATGCCATGGCACTCAATTTACCGATGCAGAGATTTCTTCATGCACAAAACATCAACGGTCCCTTGGGTTACATAGTTGTTGGGGTCTTCCTCTTGCATATATTTCTCACATGGCTGGTTGTGAGCTTCTTTAACTATGGCCTACTTGGAGCAGCCCTAACATTGAGTCTCTCTTGGTGGATCATGGTGATCATAACTGCAATTTACATAATTTTCAGCCCAACTTGCCAGAAAACTTGGACAGGTTTCTCCACCAACACATTCAATGACTTCTGGTCCCATGCAAAGATAACAGTTGAATCTATTGGTATGACGAGCATAGAGTTATGGTACACACTTGGGCTCGTACTCATGGCAGGTTATCTCCCTAACCCCACCGTCTCCATTGATTCCTTTGCCATCTGTTTGAACTACTTGAATTTGGACTCCATGATTATGTTGGGGCTGAGCGCTGCCGCCAGCATTCGAGTACAAACTGAACTTGAGTGTGCACGTCCAAGGGTAGCTAGGCTGTCGGCAATGGTTGTTAACTGGACCAGTATCATCATCAGTTTAGTCTTTGTAGCATTCGTTATGATAAGCAGTACTACATTAAGCAAAGCTTTCACCAACAACAATGAGGTTATTAAGGGAGTTTCTAGTTTGACTCCATTACTCGCTATAGCAGTACTCATCAATGGATTCCAACCAATCCTATCAGGTGTGGCAATCGGATGCGGACATGCAACCTTGGTAGTTTGTGTTTATGTACTAACATACTACGTTATTGGTCTCACCATTGCATCAGTTCTTGGCTTCATGACGAATCTAGGAGTAGCAGGACTGTTTGGGGGAATCATAATTGGATTTTTGCTACAGTCTATATTCCTGCTCGTGCTGATTGTCAAAACGGATTGGGATTATGAGGTTGGCAAAGCTCGTGTTCGTTCAAGTTGAGATGCAGATGAAGAATCTCCTGTGTGAAGATCAACATAAATAATCTGTCTATTCTGTGCATACAACCATACTCTTTCTTTAATTCTTTGGAAATATCAGATTCTTTTTTGTAGAGGTCTCTAGAGGTTGAAAATTAACCATATAGGAACTAGAGAGTGACACAATTTTGTTCTCTGAAATGTTGGAAATTCCAAGTTTCTTCAATAGAAATATTGCATTCTGTACAATCTATGAAACTAGATTATCTAAATTTGGCTGTTTCTTTTTTCTTAGTGTAGGTGAAACAATAGTTCTTTTAAATGTATGGTCATCTTCAACTGAAGAAATGTTCGCCGCTTTCTCTCCCACGTCTTTTCTCTTTTTTATAGTTTTCCCTTTCTTTCTTTCTTTTTTTTTTTTTGGGGAGAAACCTTAGTGTAGCATACATTATATAGACTGTAACTGCGTTTCCAATGCAAAGCAAGCTTTTCACACCTTCAGCACAAGTCTAAAAATTAGAAATTATAAAGATTCGGACCGCTAAATTAAATTTACTTCAATCATTTAGTCTAAGATTAATTAGTGTATTTAAGAAAAAACATTCAAGTGTGTGCCCCCCTATCCTTTGCTTAATACTAAACACTCATCATCATCGATGGATTTGGTAAATCAGAGCAAAGCTCAAAGCTGGCCTATTTTTGAACTAGGCTTCAAAATTCTTTTGTATTCGAGATGATCTAATCAAGACATATTACTAAACCCATATCACTGAGAGGTTTGAACATTTCTCAAAGCATAGGAATGGATGGGGCAACTAATATTCATCCAGTCCATTGAGTGAGACAATTCTACAAGAAGAACGACTTTTGTGAGGATGTTGAGGAGTATATTAGTGAGACTTATGTTGCTTGTCATTGTACAGTTTGTAATTATGTTTCTATCATGTACTGAATTAGTATAATTATCAAAAAATGAGATTTTTTACATGATTGGATTCTATGACGTTTCAAAAATGCTATAATGGAGCAAAACTTTTAATAACGTTGGCTGTTATATCGTGTCATTTAACGCTATCATATTCAGTTATAACATTTTTGAAATGTTATAAATGAGGATTTGTGGTCTAATGAAACCAACAACAAAAAAGTCTTAAAAAGTAATTGATTCCATGTCAGCATTTGATATAAAAGTGGCGCCAATTGCATCATCTTGAGCCGCCATGGTTTTGCACAGATATTTGTTGATAAAAAGTAACTTTGAATTGAAGAAGAATATTATAGAAAATCTAAGTTTGACGGACCTCCCCCCACCGTCTTGTGTGAGGCCCATGGTCTTTCTCTCCTCCATTACTACCAGAAGCCTGTAAGCTCTCTAGTTTCAATCACTCATTCTAGGGTTTTCTTTAAATTATAGGTCTTTGCTTGATTAGTTCCTAACTGTTTTAATCATTTTTTTTTGTTCCATTCAGTGATGTTGAAATCTTGGGGTTTTGGAGCATCTGATTTTGATATTGGGTTTTGCATTAAAGCTATACTTTACAATTCATCTTTTTAGATAAAATCTTATAACTTTTAGAAATATTGTAGCGTTTTAAGCTTTTGACATTGCACTTTTACAAATTAATTAGGTACTCTATCTCAATTTCTGGAGTGGGAGTTGTTTGATTTTATGCATGTTTTTTTTTTTTTGGCAATTCTAGATTTTGTTTGGGTATGGATCTTTTCTGGTAGGCCCTTGCAAAATGATATCACTGATTCCACTGAAAAACACCACCATCCACTTTTTTCGAGATCTGTTAAATGACGTTACCACTATATAAATAAATAAAAAACACATCTTCTCCTCTCGCCCATTCTTATCTATCAATCACCATCGTCGCCCCCTCTTTTATTCTTTTTTTCCATCAATCATCACTGCCACTTCTCATCCTACCTCCTCTCATCTTTCTTTTTTCATTTTCTTTTCCTCATCTTTTTTTCTCCCTAGTAGTGGCAAGGTGGTGGTGGTAAAGGGGAAAAGAAGAGGTGGTTGTGGTGATTGAAGAAGAATGAGGATGAGGAGGTGGGGAGAAGTGGTGAAGGAGAAGAGGAGGTGGCGGTGGTGATTGATGGAAAATAAAATAGAAAGGAGAATAATGGTTAGGTTTTTTTGTTTATATTGGTGGTATCTGGTATTCACGTAATTATTACATAATATATCCCTTAATTTATATATGTTAGTGTTTCGATTATTATAATTTATAATAATTATTTCGTTTACATGTCTTAGCAGGAATTTGAGCGTGAACGATGAAATCATATTAAGGCGACAATTTAAGAAATGACAATTGGTCGACTTAGGTCCACATATCTAAACCTGACCCTAATAAACCTAGGTCCACTTAATTTAATCTAAGCCCAAATCCAAAAATGCTAACCTAAAAACCCAAGCCCAAGATAATAGGAGAACTCTATTTAGCTCCCCTCATCTTAGAGAAAGTCTCTCTCTCTTCTTCCACGTTCCTTCTCTCTTCCTCTCTTTTCCAGCCACCACCAATCCACCCTGCTGGCAATCCTCGCTCGATAGGAGAGCCGGCAGTGCGATAATCTCGCCATCACCCTTCTTCTCGTCGTCTCTCTCGTTCTTCCAGCCAACAACCACCTCCTTCTTCATCCCACTGAAACAGGGGCGTGACAACCCTGTTTCACGTCATCACACCACACAGCCACCACCACCACCGAGCTACAACCACCGTCACTAACCATCGCGAAACAGGGGCGTGACAACCCTGTTTCACGTTACAAACCTCACCTTGCCACCGAAACAGACCACCACCCTTTCTGTCCAGAACGTAGCCGCCCTCCTTCCTGTTTTCCTCTCTTATCCACGGTCTGTCCCTCCTCCACTTCTCTCTCTCTGCTCCTGCATCACAACAGACCACGCAACCACGCCATCGGCCGCCGCGAAACAGAGCTCACGACAGAGCATTGTCCCTGCCCGCGATAGAACACCTCCACTTCCCCTTCTCGTTGTTTCCTCACTCTCTCTCTATTCTTGCAGGTACCGGAGCCGGTCGGGAGGAGAGGAAGCTGGCGAGGAGCGAAGCAGACGTTGTCGCGCTGGAGAAGAGAGTCGCGCGTCTTTGGCGGGAGAAAACTGTTTTTCAAACAGTTCAGTTATTTGCACCCCGAGTTCTCTAAGAACCACCACAGTGCCATTAGCAGCTCTTTTCTCGGGATCCACGTTTGTGCAGAGATGAGTTGCGACGTACCACACCATGAGGAGATGACCACCGCTACTATGATCAGCTAAACCCTTCGCCAAGGCTACGATGAAATCATAGGGTTTCCTAGAGTTTGTTGTATTTAAATTTATTATTTTCTTTATGCTTGAACGTTAAACACATTTGATTTATGATTTTCAATAATTTGCTTTTACCGATTATATCCTGATTAATTATCTAGACTAGTCAGTAGTTAGAAGTACCCTTTGTTGAAATTCAAAGCCTGATTTAATCAATTAATCTGAATCTGTGATTGCGTGTGCCGTAAGAAGACACGCAATGCTAGGGATTTATATCTTTTCTGAAATCAATTGCGAACTTAGATTAATCTTTAGGTTAGTCATGTTAAATCTTGAAAACAATATTTTTTATTACACAAATCTCAAAGAACCTGTGGTGGATTCAATGCCTTGGTTTTCCTTCTCATATTCTTTAAAAAAAATTATTTTGTTTTTATTTGATTTTTAGTTTAGATATTTTAATTGCTGTAACCCCAATTTAAATTAGTTTAAATCAACTCTGAAATTTAATTTCAACCACAGTCCTTGTGGGATCGACATGTACTTGCCATTGTCTACCAGTTAGACACTGTGCACATGCAGTTTTTAAAATTAGTTTAAATTAACTTATTTATTTAGGTTAGTTAAATCTGCATCAATATCCTTCAACATTTAGCAGGTGGTGACGTCTTTCAGAAAGTAATGGATTGGTAGTTTCCTTCAGTAGAAAGGTGGTGTTATTTAACAGAGGTCTTTCTTGTATAAGAATGAACCGTTGCAATTTTGATTTTTCACTACGAATCCTACAGGTTTTTTTTTCTTAAATACTTTTTCTCCAGTCTAATAACTTATAATTTATTTTTTATTTATTTTATTTTTATCATGTTCAGCTCAATATAGTTGAAGGAAAGATGCAATATTTATTTAATGAGAAAGGCAAGAGATGTCTTGATGCATTTGTTGGAATTGTTACGGGTGAGCAAATCACATGTGCTAAACACGAGTACCTAATAAAAGTCTTTCGAAAAACTATCCTTACATAATCAAAATTAGTCAAATCTTACATGACATCATACGACTTGTAATTATTATACACGAAAAAGAACTTGCTTTAATCAAAATGTTGACAAAATATTGATGAAAATTGAAAAAAGTTGTTTGTATGTGAAAATATTTAGAGAGATATCTAATATTCAGTTGCCACGTGTCAGTTAGCAGTTGCCCAAGACATAAAGTATTATCACCTCCAGATATATCTTGATAAATTGATAAAAAAAATTACATTTTTTTAAAACTTGGACCGCATTAGATTCAAACTTGGGCTTTCTATACTTGTAACTGTTACGGGTAATATTCGGGCTCCTCAGAAACAACCCAAATCTTTGTCTTCCTTATCCTGTTGAGCTAAAGATTATTTTTGACTCCCACGAATATATATATATAAACAATGACTAACACACCTTCACACTGGTGTCAGATCGTATTAAGCAAATCAAACACTGGTGAATTCTAAATGGTCACTCGGAATGGGTCCAATATCTCTTGTAAGTTCTCCCTTTTGGTTTGATAGGGAAGATAATCGATCATGGAGAACACAATGAACTATAGTCCATGTGTAAACTTTATTATTTGACCTCCTTTAGAAAATCCACCAAATACCACTTTTTTAGGTGTTCAGGTTCATCATATCATCTTGTTTTCTTTTAAACTTTCCTTAATTTGATATAATCTCACTTAATTTTTCAGTTTCATTGAAATACATCTGGTTTACGACAAAGTTGTTGGAGATGTTGGTTCAATATAGTCCCACATCGAGTAGTGACAACATCCCGTGAGAAATATAAGTGATTAGATATGTCTCAATAAGTGACGAGACATTTTGAGAACATTTAAAAAGTTGAGCTCCATTCGTAAAACCCCATACCTAAGTTGTGGCGGGTGTTTAAATTGAAGACAATATCTCATCTTGAGACATATCATGCAGTGGTGATGCCGCTCTTCACCCCCGAGCACAACAAAAATTAGCTGCAAAAGCTCAAGAAGCAAGGTCATCAACCAGTGTACCAATTCAACCAACTCCTCGTTAAGAGGTAGTAGTCATTTAGATAAAGTATACTTATATGTTTTAGTTAATTAGATTAGATGGATGAATGAATGATTGACTAATCATATCAAACATTTTGGTCATTGATCTATTAATCTTTTTATAAGATTTGTTTACGAGTACAAAAGTTCCACTTTTTCAAAGGTTTTAAAAAAAATAAAAATAAAGAGGTAGATGGACCAAGACTCTTACATCAAGAGAGTAAAGATTGACTCGATAGTGAAAGAGTAAAAGTTACTGTTTGAGAGAGCGACAAGGAGATGCACCTTCCCCGTGGAAAACTATGTATTTGGGTCCCTCAGCATGCATCATTCATGAGCACAAACTAAAAATAATGACTTTTCCTGGTCAGATTCTAATCTATTGATGTGTTAAAAGAGAATGGATCTTAGACATTGAGTTTATCATGCATCTTATTCAAAGGTCTCGTCAATAACCGTTAAAGGGGAACCATCTCAGCGGTAGATCTGTGGCAGATTCAAGGTTCAAACCTCACAGTGACATTTGAGGTAGGAGGGGGTTAAGAGGAAAAAAAATTGATGAAAACTAGTAACAGCAAAAAAAAAAAAAAAAAAAAAAATATTTATGATTTCAATACCATTGCCATGAGTTAAATAGAACATGAGAAAGAGTATAATGAAGTGAACAACTGTTCCGGACTCCATTCCTTCAAATTTATCCACTGAGGAGTCTGCCTTATCATTGCCAAGTGGAGTCAATGAACAATATTCCTGCTTGTGCTGATTGTCAGAACGGATTGGGATTATGAGGTTGGCAAAGCTCGTGTTCGTTCAAGTAGAGATGCAGATGAAGAATCTCCTGTGTGAAGATCAACCTAAATAATCAGTCCATTCTGTGCATACAACCATACTCTTTCTCTAATTCTTTGGAAATATCAGATTCTTTTTGTAAAGGTCTCTAGAGGTTGAAAACCATATAGGAACTAGAGAGACACACAATTTTGTTCTCTGAAATGTTGGAAATTCAAGTTTCTTCAATAGAAATATTGCATTCTGTACAATCTATGAAACTAGATTATCTAAATTTTGGCTGTTTCTTTTTCTTAGGGTAGGTGAAATAATATTTATTTTAAATATGTGGTCATTTTCAACTAAAGAAATGTTCGCCAATTTCTCTCCCACGTCTTTTCTCTTTTTATAGTTTTCCCTTTCTTTCTTTTTTTTTTTTGTTTTTTTTTTTTTTTGGAGAAGCCTTAGTGTAGCATACATTATATAGACTGTAACTGCGTTTCCAATGCAAAGCAAGCTTTTCACACCTTCAGCACAAGTCTAAAAATTAGAAATTATAAAGATTCGGACAGCTAAATTAAATTTACTTAAATCATTTAGTCTAAGATTAATTACTGTATTTAAGAAAAAACATTCAAGTGTGCCCCCCTATCCTTTGCTTAATACTAAACACTCATCATCATCGATGGATTTGGTAAATCAGAGCAAAGCTCAAAGCTGGCCTATTTTTGAACTAGGCTTCAAAATTCTTTTGTATTCGAGATGATATAATCAAGACAAATTACTATACCCATATCACTGAGAGGTTTGAACATTTCTCAAAGCATAGGAATGGATGGGGCAACTAATATTCATCCAGTCCATTTAGTGAGACAATTCTACAAGAAGAATGACTCTTGTGAGGATGTTGAGGAGTATATAAGTGAGACTTATGTTGTTTGTCATTGTACATTTTGTACTTATGTTTCTATCATGGACTGAATTAGTATAATTATCAAGAAATGAGATTTTTTACATGATTGAATTCTATGACGTTCCAAAAATGCTATTCATTATAGAAAATCTAAGTTTGACCTCCCCCCACCGTCTTGTGTGTATCTCCGCCCATGGTCTTTCTCTCTTCCATTACTACTAGAAGCCTGTAAGCTCTCTAATTTCACTCACTCATTCTAGGGTTTTCTTTAAATTATGAGTCTTTGCTTGATTAGTTCCTAATTGTTTTAATCAAAATTTTTTGTTCCATTCAGTGATGTTGAAATCTTGGAGTTTTGGAGCATCTGATTTTGATATTGGGTCTTGCATTAAAGCTATACTTTACAATTCATCTTTTTAGATAAAAGTCTTATAACTTTTAGAAAAATTGAAGCGTTTTAACCTTTTGACATTGCGCTTTTACAAATGAATAGGGTAATCTATCTCAATTCCTGGAGTGGGAGTTGTTTGATTTTATGCATGTTTGTTTTTGGCAATTCTAGATTTTGTTTGAGTATGATCTTTTCTTGTAGGCCCTTGCTAAATGATATCACTGATTCCACTGAAGAACACCACCATCCACTTTTTTTGGAATTTATTGAATGATACCACCGCCATATAAACAAAAAAAACACATCTTCTCCTCTCTCCCTTTCTTATCTATCAATCTCCATCGTCACCTCTCATCCTCCTCCTCCCCTTCACCACCACATCACCTATTCTCTTCCTTTTCTTCAAACACCACCACCACTATGCCACCGCCACATATTTTCCACCCCCTCTTCTTATTCTTTTTTCCATCAATCACCACTGCCACTTCTCATCCTACCTCCTCCCATCTTTCTTTTCTTCATTTTCTTTTCCTCATCTTTTTTTCTCCCTAGTGGTGGCGAGGTGGTGGTGGTAAAGGGGAGGAGAAGAGGTGGTGGTGGTGATTGAAGAAGAAGGAGATGAGGAGGAGGGGAGAGGTGGTGAAGGAGAAGAGGAGGTGGCGGTGGTGATTGATGGAAAATAAAATAGAAAGAAGAATAATGGTTAGGTTTTTTTGTTTATATTGGTGGTATCCTTCAACATTCAGCAGGTGGTGACGTCCTTCAGAAAGTAAGGGATTAGTGATTTCCTTTAGTAGAAATGTGATGTTATTTAGCAGCTGCATTTCTTGTATAAGAATGAACCGTTGCAATTTTGATTTTTCACTACGAATCCTACGAGTTTTTTTCTTAAATACTTTTTCTCCAGTCTAATAACTTATACTTTTTTATTTTTTTTATTTTATAATGTTCAGCTCAATATAGTTGAAGGAAAGATGCAATATTTATTTGATGAGCAATACTTGATGCATTTGTTGGAATTGTTACGGGTGAGCAAATCACATGTGCTAAACACTAGTACCTAATAAAAGTATTTCGAAAAGCTATCCTTACGTAACATGTGAATTGGAAACATAATCAAAATTAGTCAAATTTTACATGACATCATATGACTTGTAATTATTATACACGAAAAAGAACTTGCTTTAATCAAAATGTTGGCATAAAATTGATGAAAATTGAAAAAAGTTGTTTGTATGTGAAATATTTAGAGAGATATATAATATTCAGTTGCCACGTGTCAGTTAGCAGTTGCCCAAGACATAAAGTATTATCACCTCGAGATATATCTTGATAAATTGAAAAAAAAATTTACATATTTTAGCATTTCTATTTTGTTGAGATATGTCTTTATAGAAATTTGAGCGTGAACGATGAAATCGTATTAAGCGACAATTTAAGGAATGATAATGGATCGATTCTAGCGGTGGTACAAAGTAGAGAGACACATATCTAAGCCTAACCCTAATAAACCTAGGTCTACCTAATTTAACCTAAGCCCAAACCCAAAATATTAACCTAAAAATTCAAGCCCATGATAATAGGAGAACCCTATTTAGCTCCCCCATCTTAGAGAAAGTCTCTCTTGTCTTCTTCCACGTTCCTTCTCCCCTCCTCTCTTTTTCAGCCACCACACCAATCCACCCTGCCGGCGATACTGGCTCGATAGGAGAGCCGACAGTGCGATAATCCCCCCAACACCCTTCATCTCGTCGTCTCTCTCGTTCTTCCAGCCAACAACCACCTCCTCCTTCATCCCACTGATTCACGTCATCACGCCACCACCACCACCACCACCGAGCTACAACCACCGTCACTAACCACCGTGAAACAGGGGCGTGACAACCCTGTTTCATGTTACAAACCTCACCTCGCCACCGAAACAGACCACCACCCTTTCTGTCCAGAACACAGCAGCCACCACCATCTCTCTCTTTCTCTCTCTCTCTCTCACAGCCACCATTACCCGAGCACCACCACCACCACCGCGCGGACAGAACAGAGGAGAAACAGGGAGCAAATCCATGTTTTCCTCCCTCGCCGCCGCCCCTGTTTCTCCCCTCTCTCGGCCTCCTTTCTGTTTTCCTCTCTTCTCCACGGTCTCTCCCTCCTCGGTCTCTCTCTCCCACAGCCAGACCACGCAACCACGCCATCAGCCGCTGCGACATAGAGCTCACGACAGAGTACCACTGCTCCTCTCCTTCTCGTCGTTTCGTTATCTCGTTGTTTCCTCACACTCTCTCTGTCTTCTTGCAGGTATTGGAGCCGGTATTAGGAAACAGAAGCTTGCGAGGAACCGACGGAAGAAGTGAGGCACAGGGCGTTGTTCGCTGGAGACGAAGAGCGCTGCTCTTCAGGAGGGAAATAAATGTTTTTCAAACAGTTCGACTATTTGCAACCTGCGGTTTTGTTTTGTACCACCACAAGGCGTTTGCAACCTTTTCCTTGGGATTCGCGTCCACGCAGAGATGACTTCCACCTCCATTGATGTTGTGACCACCGCTACCATGGAGAGCTAAACCCTTCGCCAAGGCTACGATGAAACCATAGGGTTTCCTAGAGTTTGCTTGTATTTAAATTTATTGTTTTCTTTATGCTTGAACGTTAAACACATTTGATTTACGATTTTCAACAATTTGCTTTCACCGATTATAGCCTGATTAATTATCTAGACTAGTCGGTAGTTAGAAGTACCCTTTGTTGAAATTCAAAGCCTGATTTAATCAATTAATCTGAATATGTGATTGTGTGTGCCGTAAGAAGACACGCAATGCTTGGGGTTTATATACCTGTGCTGAAATCAATTGCGAACTTAGATTAATCTTTAGGTTAGTCATGTTAAATCTTGAAAACAATATTTTGGATTACACAAATCTCAAAAAACCCTGTGGTGGATTCAATGCTTTGGTTTCCCTTCTCATATTCTTTAAAACTTTTTATTTTGTTTTTAATTTGATTTTTAGTTTAGATATTTTAATTGATGTAACCCCAATTTAAATTAGTTTAAATCAACTCTGAAATTTAATTGCAACCACAGTCCTTGTGTGATCGACATGTACTTGCCATTGTCTACCAGTTAGACACTGTGCACTTGCAGTTTTTAAAATTAGGTTAAATTAACCTATTTATTTAAGTTAGTTAAATCTACATCAAGTTTTTGACGCTGTTGCCGGGGACTGTAACGGTGTAATTGAATTTAAGAGTTTATATTCACTAATTTGTAGTTTAGGTTTTAAAAAAAAAGGTCAGATATAGATTGCTTTTGCTTTTAGGATAGAATTGATTTTATTTTTCAGTTTTTTTTTTTAAGTCTTAGAAGTTTTGATACTTGTTTTTTTTTTTTTTTTGCAGGTATTAACAGGTAGGAAACATATATTACAGGTTGCATACAAAAAGCTCAAAAGATATCAATCTCGCTTAATTTCTCATCAGTTTCATTGAAACACATCAGATTTACCAAGAAGTTAGCTGCAAAAGCTCAGGAAGCAAGGTCATCAACCAGCTATCTAAATTATACATATTCCCCGTTAATGTGAAGATTTTACTGGAATACACCTCATATATATGAGCACATATACACGTACGTATCCAAAACCAAAGTTTTGCACACTACACACACCACGCATGAGTCATTATATATGTGTACCAATTCAACCAACTCCTCGTCCTCTTTAATTAAGAGGTAGCAGTCATTTTGAACATTACTGCTTGAATTGTATACTTATATAGTTTAGTTAATTAGATTATATGGATGAATGAATGATTGTCTAATCATATCAAACATTTTGCTCATTGAACTATACATTTTGCTCATTGAACTATTAATCTTTTTATTAGATTTGTTTACAAGTACAAAAGTCCCACTTTTTCAAAGATTTGTATACATGAAAATAAAATAGATTTGCTCAATAAGAGAGATTCTAAATGTCGAGGGAAAGGGCGAGGAAAACAGCGAGGGAAATGATCTGGCGAGGTGAGAGCCGTTCATTTCCCTCGAGATCCGCATGAAAAAAGTCAACACACGGATCTCGAGGGAAATGAACGGCTCTCACCTCGCCAGATCATTTCCCTCGCTGATTTCCTCGCCCTTTTCCTCGACATTTAGAATTTCTCAATAAAATAAGAGGTATTTGGAACAAGTGTTACATGAAGACAAAATCCGCATGAGATAGTAAAGATTGACTCGGTCTCTACCCAGTACAGCTGTCTGTCACGAGCCATCTAGCATAGCTTTCTCTAGATACCTCCGGAAGGTTCTAGAGTGCTCTTGGACATTCTATCATAGCTTTATCTAGAGTGTTCTAGCATGGATAAGTCTAGAACACCCTTGTAAATATTTATGTAGCATTTTCTAGAAGCCTCCTTGTAATTTCTAGTTCCTTTGGAGGTGGGAACTTTCTAGAAGCATAGAGAATACTCCTTTGATGGAGGATTGTGGAAGGTTCTAGGCTAGAAGCCTCTAGGACTTTAAGGGCCTATAAATAGGCCTTGGCATTCATTTGTAGAGATCATCAAGCACTTGTACAACTCTCTCAAGCAATACAAAGCATTCTTTCAAAAGCCTAAACACTTGTGCCTTAGCATTTTCCTCACTTAAGCTTTCGTAGCAACACTTAGCATTAGCCAAGCATCGAAGTGCCTTGACTAGTTAGTCCGACGGGAGTGTGACGCTAGTAGGCAGCGTGTTAGCCAAGGGAAAAAGGTCAGCACGTGACACGTGGTATCAGAGCAGCGACGATCGTAGGGGCGGTCTTGCTGAAGTTGCGTATTGCTAGCTACTGTGTGTACGAAGATTAGGTGCGGAACAATCTTATCATGTCGGGAAACAAAGAGAGTGCTGTTGGAGGGTCCGTGGTCGAGAAGACTGGAAGAAAGACTAGTCGGACCAGCATGCTTGAGGATCGTATGGCCAAGGTGGAGCTGACTGTGGGTGATCTCCAAGACAGCGTTGGGGAGATGGAACAGAAGGTTGAGTCCTTCAAGGGGACGTTGGCTAGCGTCACTATGGATATCGAGCAATTCGATAGCCGCGTCCATGACCTTGAGCTTGGCACTGTGGAAGCCAAGGACGAGACTCAACTTCTCGTCAACCAAGTTGCGGATGCTATGCGCAACGAGATGGGCCAGCTCAAGGACACGCTAATGGGGCAGCTCCAAGCCATTCGGGAGCAGGTTGAGTCCTTGCAATCGGACGTCAACCTATGCAAGGCGGCTGTGGCAGGTAGTGCTACTGTACGAGAGGGACCAAGGATGAAGGTACCCGAGCCGCCAAGGTACCATGGGAAGCGCGATGCTAGGGAGCTCGACAACTTCCTATGGAGTGTTGAAAAATATTTCAACGCTATGCGCTTGGACGATGATGAGTCCAAGATCACTACCGTCACCATGTACTTGAGTGATGATGCCATCCTTTGGTGGAGGAGGCGTGAGTCGGATATCAAGAAGGGTCTTTGCTCGCTCAAGACTTGGGACGAGTTCAAGGCGGATTTCAAGCGGCAATTCTATCCGGAGAATGCGGAGGAAGTTGCTATGAAGAGGCTGCGTGGATTGAAGCATACAGGGTCAATCAAAGAGTATGTCAAGCAGTTCACTTCTCTTATGCTTGAAGTCTCGGACATGCCGGAGAAGACTCAACTCATCTACTTCATGGATGGACTACAACGATGGGCTGAGCAAGAGTTAAAGAGACGCAATGTTCAATCACTTGCGGAGGCCATCGCAGTTGCCGAATCCTTGTTCGAATACAAGGCTGATTCGAAAAGCCACAAGGGCGGCAACATGAGTGGCGGCGGTAACAAGGGAAAAGGTGGGGGAGCAAAACCCACTGAAAGAAGCAGCAGTAGCAGCGGCGGCAAGCAGTTCGAGAGGAAGGACAAAGCCAAGCAGTCCTTCTCGGATAGCAAGGTGAAAAACCGCGACTGCTTCTTGTGCGGAGGGCCGCACTGGGCTAGGGAGTGCCCACAGCGACAGAAGCTCAATGCGATGATTGCTGGCAAGAGTGGATCGTCTGGGGAATCATCGGGGGACGAGGCGCAAATGGGGACTTTGCGCTTGCTAAGCAGCGCCAAGGCTACGGTGGAGCAAAGCAACGTGGCTAAGGTAAGTATACTGCCCCGTTCGAAGAAATCTGCTCTTATGTTTGTGGAAGCCAAGGTAAATGGCAAGGCTTCAAAGGCACTCGTCGACACGGGTGCAACACACAACTTTGTTGCCTTAAAGGAGGCAACAAGGCTGGGCGTGCAGTACACCAAGGAGCCAGGCACCTTGAAGACCGTCAACAAAGCACCGGTGCCTATCCATGGTATAGCACGAGGCGTCTCCCTTCATTTGGGCGAATGGAAGGGGATGGTGGACCTGACTGTCGTCACGATGGACGACTTCTCATTGGTGCTGGGCATGGAGTTCATGGATACGGTGAAGCCATGGACATTAGAAAGGGATGGGTCGATGACTATTGCAAAGGATCGAGAAGCATGCTCTGTCCCTGTCACTCGGGAGATCGTGGAGGCCAAGATGTTGTCAGCCATTCAAGTGAAGAAAGGCGTGCAAAAGGGGCAAGCAACATTTGTGGCCACATTGATCGAAGATGGGCCTCAACCCAGCGAGGTTCCGAAGGAGGTAGCTGCGGTTTTGAAGGAGTACAAAGATGTCATGCCTCCAGAGCTACCCAAGAGACTTCCTCCAAGAAGGGAAGTCGATCATATGATCGAGCTGGAGCCAGGGGCTAGGCCTCCAGCCATGGCGCCTTATCGGATGGCACCACCAGAGTTGGAAGAGCTACGCAAGCAACTCAAGGAGCTGCTGGACGCGGGGTTCATTCGGCCATCCAAGGCCCCATTCGGTGCACCAGTATTGTTCCAACGCAAGCACGACGGGTCCTTGCGTATGTGCATCGATTACCGAGCACTTAACAAAGTAACCATCAAGAACAAGTATCCAATTCCTTTGGTTGCTGATCTTTTCGATAGGCTCGGTAAAGCCAGGTACTTTTCTAAACTAGATCTCCGATCGGGGTATTGGCAAGTGCGCATAGCCAAAGGAGATGAGCCAAAAACAGCATGCGTCACTCGCTATGGGTCTTATGAATTCTTGGTGATGCCTTTTGGTCTCACCAATGCCCCGGCTACTTTCTGCACTTTAATGAACAGAATCTTTCAGCCTTTCTTGGATAAATTTGTAGTCGTCTATCTCGACGATATCGTCGTGTATAGCGACAACTTGGAAGAACATGTGCATCACTTGCGACAGGTTTTCCAAGCATTGCGGGAGAGCGAGCTGTACGTGAAATTGGAGAAGTGCTCGTTCGCCCAAGACGAGGTGTCTTTCTTGGGGCACCGCATCAAGGCTGGAAAGATCATGATGGAACGGGACAAAGTGCAGGCCATCAATGAATGGGAGCCACCCAAGAACGTTTCGGAGCTACGTTCTTTCCTAGGACTGGCCAATTATTATCGGAGATTCATTTTGAGCTATTCGGCGAAAGCAGCCCCACTGACCGACTTGCTGAAGAAGAAGGTGCAGTTGCATTGGAGTGAGAAAAGCCAAGAAGCATTCGATGATTTGAAGAAGGCAGTCACCGAGGAACCTGTCTTGGCCTTGCCCGATTATGCTAAGTCATTCGAACTTCACACCGATGCATCAGACTTTGCAATTGGAGGGGTGCTTATGCAAGAGGGGCATCCCATAGCCTATGAGTCTCGCAAGCTCAATGATACCGAGAGACGGTATCCGGTGCATGACAAGGAGATGACAGCCATCATTCACTGCTTGCGAACTTGGAGGCACTATTTGCTTGGGAGTCGGTTTACCATTATGACCGACAATGTGGCTACAAGTTATTTTCAAAATCAGAAGAAGATCAGCCCCAAGCAAGCTCGGTGGCAAGATTTCTTAGCAGAGTTCGATTATGTCATGGAGTACAAGCCGGGCAAAACTAATGTTGTTGCTGATGCTCTCAGCCGAAAGGCCATGCTCGCTAGCGCAAGCAGCGCCGCTAGCAATCTTCTTGATCGGATCAAGGAGGGGACTTCTCAAGACCCCTTGGCCAAGGGACTCATGGAGATGGCCAAGGAAGGGAAGACTCGACGGTTTTGGGTAGAGAATGGGGTGCTCTACACCGTCGGTCGTCGCATTTATGTGCCTAAGTGGGATAATCTTAGGCGAGACATCATGAAGGAGTGCCACGACTCAATGTGGGCTGGCCATCCGGGGATGCAGCGGACATTGGCACTCTTGGAGGTAGACTACTATTGGCCTCATATGCGGGATGATATAGAGGCCTATGTGAAGACTTGTCTTGTGTGCCAACAAGACAAGATAGAGCAGCGTTTGTACCGGCAGGACTATTGCAGCCTTTGCCAATTCCGGAAAGGCCATGGGAAAGTGTATCAATGGACTTCATATCGGCCTTGCCCAAGTCTGATGGGTATGGCTCTATTATGGTGGTGGTCGATCGCTTTTCCAAGTATGGGACTTTCATACCTGCCCCACGCGATTGCACAGCCGAACAAGCCGCCAAGTTGTTCTTTCAACATGTGGTGAAGTATTGGGGCTTGCCTCGGAGCATCATAAGTGATCGGGACCCAAGGTTCACAGCAAAATTCTGGACGGAGTTATTCAAGCTCTTGGGTTCGGGTCTACACTTCTCAACAAGCTTTCACCCGCAAAGCGATGGGCAAACAGAGAGGGTGAATGCCTTGTTGGAGCTATACTTGAGGCACTTTGTGGGTGCCAACCAGAAGGATTGGGCCAAGTTGATGGATGTGGCTCAATTCTCATTCAACTTGCAGCGGTCTGAATCAACGCAACAAAGTCCGTTCGAGATCGTCATGGGCCAGCAGCCCTTGACTCCACAAGCCGTTGCATCGGGCTACACGGGTAGCAGCCCCGCTGCGTACAAACTTGCACGAGGGTGGCATGAGCAGCTTGATATAACGAAGGCATACTTGGACAGGGCGTCTAAGAAGATGAAGAAGTGGGCAGACAAGCATAGACGGCCTCTGGAGTTCCAAGTGGGCGACATGGTCATGGTCAAGTTGCTGCCACAACAGTTCAAGGTCTTCCGCTCGGTGCACAAGGGACTAGTGCGGAAGTATGAGGGGCCATTTCCCGTCCTACGGAAGGTCGGGAGAGTTTCCTACAAGCTTGAGTTGCCGCCCAAACTCAAGATTCATCCGGTGTTCCATGTGAGCATGCTCAAGCCCTACCATAGTGATAAAGAAGATCCAACGAGGGGCGAGTCACGTCGGGCACCAACCGCGGTCGTAACTTCCTTTGATCGAAAGATCGAAAGCATCGAGGCAAAGAGGCTCATCCGACGGAGGGGTGTGCCAAGCTATAATGAGTATCTCATTCGATGGAAGGGACTACCGAATAGTGAGGCCTCATGGGAGAAAGAGGGTGACCTATGGCAATTCCAGGACAAGATTGCGGAGTTCGAGGCACAGTCTTGACGAGGTCGTCAAGGACTTGAGTGGGGGAGAATGTCACGAGCCATCTAGCATAGCTTTCTCTAGATACCTCCGGAAGGTTCTAGAGTGCTCTTGGACATTCTATCATAGCTTTATCTAGAGTGTTCTAGCATGGATAAGTCTAGAACACCCTTGTAAATATTTATGTAGCATTTTCTAGAAGCCTCCTTGTAATTTCTAGTTCCTTTGGAGGTGGGAACTTTCTAGAAGCATAGAGAATACTCCTTTGATGGAGGATTGTGGAAGGTTCTAGGCTAGAAGCCTCTAGGACTTTAAGGGCCTATAAATAGGCCTTGGCATTCATTTGTAGAGATCATCAAGCACTTGTACAACTCTCTCAAGCAATACAAAGCATTCTTTCAAAAGCCTAAACACTTGTGCCTTAGCATTTTCCTCACTTAAGCTTTCGTAGCAACACTTAGCATTAGCCAAGCATCGAAGTGCCTTGACTAGTTAGTCCGACGGGAGTGTGACGCTAGTAGGCAGCGTGTTAGCCAAGGGAAAAAGGTCAGCACGTGACATGTCGTTCTTTATTTGGAGAAAGAGTAAATACTGTTTGAGAGAGTGAGATGCACCTTCCCTGTGGAAGTGAGTATTTTGTGTCCCCTCAGCATGCATTCATTGACACAAACTAAAACCAATGACTTTTCCTGGTCAGATTCGAATCTATTGATGTGTTTATAGAGATTGGATCTTAGAGTTTGAGTTTATCAGACATCTTATCCAAAGGTTTTGTTGATAACCGCCAATAGGTACTATCTCAGTGGTAGACATGTGACGGATGAAATCACAGGTTCAGGATTCGAACTTCTCAGCGGCATTTGAGGTGGGAGGGCGTTAAAAAAATGATGATATACTAGCAACAGCGAAAATAATAAAAATATTTATGATCTCAATACCATTGCCATGAGTTAAATAGAACATGAGCAGGAGTATGGTGAAGTGAAAAACTGTTCCTGACTCTATTCCTTCAAATTTAGCCACGTGGAGTCCGCTTGATCATTGCCAAGTTGAGTCAATGAACAATATGACTTTTACATGTATTGATTCCTCATTAATACTTAACTAATTAACTAAACAACAAAATTTGAGTCTTTGGAAACATCAGCCTACCATCCTTGAAACAGTTTTCTTCTTCGAAGTTACGCGCCACCAAAGTTGTTGCAACTCTCTCCCTATATATACATTAACACAATCTACAATCTACAATCTACCACAACACTTGTCCTTTGACATTCAAAGTTGAAACATTTGTTACATATTAACAAAGAATCAATGGGGGAGAGCATGAAGGAATCTTTGTTGCAGAGATCGGATTTAGACACTCAGATGGACTACTTGTCCTCTGATGTAATAGAAGAGTTGCTTGGTCAGGAGGAGGTGCCTTGTGAATGGTGGGCTTTGTTTGTTGGTTGGGAGTGGAGACAACTATGGAATGTTTCCGCGAGTTCCATATTTGTCTCCGTTTTCAGTTTCATGTTTGTTTTGGTGACACAAATGTTTGCTGGGCATCTGGGTGCTGTGGAACTAGCTGGTGCATCCATTGCTAGTATCGAATCTCAAGGCCTTGCTACGATGACCATGGTGAGTTTTTCAATCACTGCCGGTGCAATTATCGGATAACTATGCATTGTTTGTGAATATTTGATCATGCGTATTTATATTGACTAACATTTTGTTTTATTTTTCTCTGAACAGTTGGGCATGGCTATTGCAGTACAAATTCAATGTGGAAAAGCCTTGGCAGAAAAAGAAGTATGCCTCCCTGGGTATCATTTGCCAAAAAGGCATGATAATGCAATTAGGAGCTGCAGCCGTTTTCTCTGTCCTCCATTGGTACTCGGGGACAATCTTGCAAGCAATGGGTCTAATGCCAAGCATAGCCGAACAAGCTCAGACGTTTGCACGAGGCTTGATCCCTCAACTCTATGCCATGGCACTCAATTTACCGATGCAGAGGTTTCTTCATGCACAAAACATCAACGGTCCCTTGGGTTACATAGTTGTTGGGGTCTTCCTCTTGCATATATTTCTCACATGGCTGGTTGTGAGCTTCTTTAACTATGGCCTACTTGGAGCAGCCCTAACATTGAGTCTCTCTTGGTGGATCATTGTGATCATAACTGCAATTTACATAATTTTCAGCCCAACTTGCCAGAAAACTTGGACAGGTTTCTCCACCAACACATTCAAAGACTTCTGGTCCCATGCAAAGATAACAGTTGAATCTATTGGTATGACGAGCATAGAGTTATGGTACACACTTGGGCTCGTACTCATGGCGGGTTATCTCCCTAACCCCACCGTCTCCATTGATTCCTTTGCCATCTGTTTGAACTACTTGAATTTGGACTTCATGATTATGTTGGGGCTGAGCACTGCCGCCAGCATTCGAGTACAAACTGAGCTTGAGTGTGCACGTCCTAGGGTAGCTAGGTTGTCGGCAATGGTTGTTAACTGGACCAGTATCATCATCAGTTTAGTCTTTGTAGCATTCGTTCTGATAAGCAGTACTACATTAAGCAAAGCTTTCACTAACGACAATGAGGTTATTAAGGGAGTTTCTAGTTTGACTCCATTACTCGCTATAGCAATACTCATCAATGGATTCCAACCAATCCTATCAGGTGTGGCAATCGGATGCGGACATGCAACCTTGGTAGTTTGCGTTTATGTACTAACATACTACGTTGTTGGTCTCACCATTGCATCAGTTCTTGGCTTCATGACAAATCTAGGAGTAGCAGGACTGTTTGGGGAATCATAGTTGGATTTTTGCTACAGTCTATATTCCTGCTCGTGCTGATTGTCAAAACGGATTGGGATTATGAGGTTGGCAAAGCTCGTGTTCGTTCAAGTAGAGATGCAGATGAAGAATCTCCTGTGTGAAGATCAACATAAATCATCTGTCTATTCTGTGCATACAACCATACTCTTTCTTTAATTCTTTGGAAATATCAGATTCTTTTTTGTAGAGGTCTCTAGAGGTTGAAAATTAACCATATAGGAACTAGAGAGTGACACAATTTTGTTCTCTGAAATGTTGGAAATTCCAAGTTTCTTCAATAGAAATATTGCATTCTGTACAATCTATGAAACTAGATTATCTAAATTTGGCTGTTTCTTTTTTCTTAGTGTAGGTGAAACAATAGTTCTTTTAAATGTATGGTCATCTTCAACTGAAGAAATGTTCGCCGCTTTCTCTCCCACGTCTTTTCTCTTTTTTATAGTTTTCCCTTTCTTTCTTTCTTTTTTTTTTTTTTGGGGAGAAACCTTAGTGTAGCATACATTATATAGACTGTAACTGCGTTTCCAATGCAAAGCAAGCTTTTTCACACCTTCAGCACAAGTCTAAAAATTAGAAATTATAAAGATTCGGACCGCTAAATTAAATTACTTCAATCATTTAGTCTAAGATTAATTAGTGTATTTAAGAAAAAACATTCAAGTGTGTGCCCCCCTATCCTTTGCTTAATACTAAACACTCATCATCATCGATGGATTTGGTAAATCAGAGCAAAGCTCAAAGCTGGCCTATTTTTGAACTAGGCTTCAAAATTCTTTTGTATTCGAGATGATCTAATCAAGACATATTACTAAACCCATATCACTGAGAGGTTTGAACATTTCTCAAAGCATAGGAATGGATGGGGCAACTAATATTCATCCAGTCCATTTAGTGAGACAATTCTACAAGAAGAACGACTTTTGTGAGGATGTTGAGGAGTATATTAGTGAGACTTATGTTGCTTGTCATTGTACAGTCTGTAATTATGTTTCTATCATGTACTGAATTAGTATAATTATCAAAAATGAGATTTTTTACATGATTGGATTCTATGACGTTTCAAAAATGCTATCACGGAGCAAAACTTTTAATAACGTCGGCTGTACATCGTGTCATTTAACGCTATCATATTCAGTTATAACATTTTTGAAATGTTATAAATGAGGATTTGTGGTCTAATGAAACCAACAACAAAAAAGTCTTAAAAAGTTATTGATTATCCATGTCAGCATTTGATATAAAAGTGGCGCCAATTGCCAACCCTATTTTTTCATCATCTTGAGCCGCCATGGTTTGCACAGATATTTGTTGAAAAAAAGTAACTTTGAATCGAAGAAGAATATTATAGAAAATCTAAGTTTGACGGACCTCCCCCCACCGTCTTGTGTGAGGCCCATGGTCTTTCTCTCTTCCATTACTACCAGAAGCCTGTAAGCTCTATAGTTTCAATCACTCATTCTAGGGTTTTCTTTAAATTATGGGTCTTTGCTTGATTAGTTCCTAACTGTTTTAATCATTTTTTTGTTCCATTCAGTGATGTTGAAATCTTGGGGTTTTGGAGCATCTGATTTTGATATTGGGTTTTGCATTAAAGCTATACTTTACAATTCATCTTTTTAGATAAAATCTTAGAACTTTTAGAAATATTGTAGCGTTTTATGCTTTTGTCTTTGCACTTTTACAAATTAATTAGGTACTCTATCTCAATTCCTAGAGTGGGAGTTGTTTGATTTTATGCATGTTTTTTTTGGCAATTCTAGATTTTGTTTGGGTATGGATCTTTTCTTGTAGGCCCCTGCAAAATGATATCACCGATTCCATTGAAAAACACCACCATCCACTTTTTTAGGGATCTGTTAAATGACGTTACCACTATATAAATAAATAAAAACACATCTTCTCCTCTCGCCCTTTCTTATCCATCAATCACCATCGTCACCCCCTCTTCTATTCTTTTATTTTTCATCAATCACCACTGCCACTTCTCATCCTACTCCTCCCATCTTTCTTTTTTTCATTTTCTTTTCCTCATCTTTTTTTCTCCCTAGTAGTGGCAAGGTGGTGGTGGTAAAGGGGAAAAGAAGAGGTGGTGGTGGTGATTGAAGAAGAAGGAGGATGAGGAGGTGGGGAGAGGTGGTGAAGGAGAAGAGGAGGTGGCGGTGGTGATTGATGGAAAATAAAATAGAAAGGAGAATAATGGTTAGGTTTTTTTTGTTTATATTGGTGGTATCTGGTATTCACGTAATTATTACATAATATATCCCTTAATTTATAAATGTTATTGTTTCGATTATTATAATTTATAATAATTATTTCGTTTTCATGCCTTAGCAGGAATTTGAGCGTGAACGATGAAATCATATCAAGGCGACAATTTAAGAAATGACAATTGGTCGATTCTAGCGGTGGTATAAAGTAGAGGGACACATATCTAAACCTAACCCTAATAAACCTAGGTCCACTTAATTTAACCTAAGCCCAAATCCAAAAATGTTAACCTAAAACCCAAGCCCAAGATAATAGGAGAACCCTATTTAGCTCCCCTCATCTTAGAGAAAGTCTCTCTCTCTTTTTCCACGTTCCTTCTCTCCTCCTCCTCTCTTTTCCAGCCACCACCAATCCACCCTGCCGGCAATCCTCGCTCGATAGGAGAGCTGGCAGTGCGATAATCTCGCCATCACCCTTCATCTCGTTGTCTCTCTCGTTCTTCCAGCCAACAACCACCTCCTCCTTCATCCCACTGAAACAGGGGAGTGACAACCCTGTTTCACGTCATCACGCCACACAGCCACCACCACCACCGAGCTACAACCACCGTCACTAACCACCGCGAAACAGGGGCGTGACAACCCTGTTTCACGTTACAAACCTCACCTCGCCACCGAAACAGACCACCACCCTTTCTGTCCAGAACGTAGCCGCCCTCCTTTCCTCTCTTATCCACGGTCTCTCCCTCCTCCACTTCTCTCTCTCTGCTCCTGTATCACAACAGACCACGCAACCACGCCATCAGCCGCCGCAAAACAGAGCTCGCGACAGTGCATTGTCCCTGCTCGCGACAGAGCACCTCCACTTTCCCTTCTCGTTGTTTCTTCACTCTCTCTCTATTCTTGCAGGTATCGGAGCCGGTCGGGAGGAGAGGAAGCTCGCGAGGAGCGAAGAAGACGTTGTAGCGCTGGAGAAGAGAGTCGTGCGTCTTTGGCGGGAGAAAACAATTTTTCAAACAGTTCAATTATTTGCACCCCGAGTTCTCTAAGAGCCACCACAGTGCCATTAGAAGCTCTTTTCTCGGGATTCGCGTTCATGCAGAGATGAGTTGCGACGTACCACACCACGAGGAGATGACCACCGCTACCATGATCAGCTAAACCCTTCGCCAAGGCTACGATGAAACCATAGGGTTTCCTAGAGTTTGTTGTATTTAAATTTATTGTTTTCTTTATGCTTGAACGTTAAACACATTTGATTTATGATTTTCGATAATTTGCTTTCACTAATTATATCCTGATTAATTATCTAGACTAGTCAGTAGTTAGAAGTACCCTTTGTTGAAATTCAAAGCCTGATTTAATCAATTAATCTGAATCTGTGATTGTGTGTGCCGTAAGAAGACATGCAATGCTAGGGGCTTAGGATTAGTTAAAATAAACCTGTGATTGTGTGTGTTGTAAGAAGACACGCAATGCTAGGGATTTATACCTTTGCTGAAATCAATTGCAAACTTAGATTAATCTTTAGGTTAGTCATGTTAAATCTTGAAAACAATATTTTTGATTACACAAATCTCAAAGAACCTGTGGTGGATTCAATGCCTTGGTTTCCCTTCTCATATTCTTTAAAACTTTTTATTTTGTTTTTTACTTGATTTTTAGTTTAGATTTTAAATTAGTTTAAATCAACTCTGAAATTTAATTGCAACCACAGTCCTTGTGGGATCGACCTGTACTTGCCCTTGTCTACCAGTTAGACACTGTGCACTTGCAGTTTTTAAAATTAGGTTAAATTAACTTATTTATTTAGGTTAGTTAAATCTGCATCAGTATCCTTCAACATTTAGCAGGTGGTGACGTCTTTCAGAAAGTAAGGGGTTGGTGGTTTCCTTCAGTAGAAATGTGGTGTTATTTAACAGAGGCCTTTCTTGTATAAGAATGAACCGTTGCAATTTTGATTTTTCACTACAAATCCTACGGGTTTTTTTTCTTAAATACTTTTTCTCCAGTCTAATAACTTATAATTTATTTTTTATTTATTTTATTTTTACATAATCAAAATTAGTCAAATCTTACATGACATCATACGACTCGTAATTATTATACACGAAAAAGAACTTGCTTTAATCAAAATGTTGACAAAAATTGATGAAAATTGAAAACGTTGTTTGTATGTGAAAATATTTAGAGAGATATCTAATATTCAGTTGCCACGTGTCAGTTAGCAGTTGCCCAAGACATAAAGTATTATCATCTCCAGATATATCTGATAAATTGAAAAAAAAAAATTTACATTTTTTAAAACTTGGACCGCATTAGATTCAAACTTGGGCTTTCTATACTTGTAACTGTTACGGGTAATATTCGGGCTCCTCGGAAACAACCCAAATCTTTGTCTTCCTTATCCTGTTGAGCTAAAGATTATTTATTTATAAACAATGACTAACACACCTTCACACTGGTGTTAGATCATATTAAGCAAATCAAACACTGGTGGATTCTAAATGGTCACTCGGAATGGGTCCAATATATCTTGTAAGTTCTCCCTTTTGGTTTGATAGGGAAGATAATCGATCATGGAGGACACAATGAACTATAGTCCATGTGTAAACTTTATTATTTGACCTTCTTTAGAAATCCACCAAATACCATTTTTTTAGGTGTTCAGGTTCATCATATCATCTTGTTTTCTTTTAAACTTTCCTTAATTTGATATAATCTCACTTAATTTCTCAGTTTCATTGAAATACATCTGGTTTACGACAAAGTTGTTGGAGATGTTGGCTCAATATAGTCCTACATCGAATAGTGACCAACATCCCGTGAGAAATATAAGTGATTAGATATGTCTCAATAAGTGACGAGACATTTTGAGAGCATTTAAAAAGTTGAGCTCCATTCGTAAAAACCCCACACCTAAGCTGTGGCAGGTGTTTAAATTGAAGACAATATCTCATCTTGAGACATATCATGCAGTGGTGATGCCGCTCTTCACCCATGGGCGGATCTACCTTATAGCTTAGGGGGGGCAATTGCCCTCCTTAGCTGTTTAAGAAATCTCACTAAACTAACAATATTTGCAATGTTGCCCCCCTTTAAAATTTTAGATTGCCCCCTCTCATAGATAATAAAATGCAAATAATCAAATATACACAAAATCGCAAACCCTTCGCAAGTTCACATCTCCGCCTTCTCAATTGCCCAAAACAATTTCGATAAAGATCGATTTTCTCCAATCCCCTCCAATCACACAAGACGATTTCAATGAAGATTGATTTCTCCAATCGCACAATACGATTTCGATTAGACATAGATCTATTTATGGAGGTGGCCTTA